>APFE031081345.1:0-18647 GCA_000404065.3 Pinus taeda | reverse complement strand
TTGGTACTTTATCCGACTTGTTATCAGGAAAAGAGACACCTATCAAATACGAAGATCTCGGAAACCCAATTGTAACTATCCAAATCTATGGTCAAACCTTGACTAATTCTTTAGTCGACCTGGGAGCTGCAATCAATATTTTGACAACTTCCACCTACCAAAAGCTTGGCATCACATCAGTAGAACCTACTTCTACTTTGCTAGAATTGGCAGATCGATCTGTAGTTTGACCAGAAGGTACTTTATACGATGTCATGGTTTCTGTAGACTCCTGGGAATATCCAACTGACTTCCTGATAATTAATCCAAAAACCCAACTAGATGGACATCCACTAATACTAGGAAGACCTTGGCTTGCTACTGCCGATGCCTACATTGGTTGCTGGCAGGGAAACATGACCATAACTAAAGGACCAGACGTTAAAAATCTAGTTCTATATCCTCCAGCACAGCCAAGCCTGCCGATGATCAAAACTAATCAGTATCCTGTGTCATATCTTACTAACAATATCAGATCTCCATTGACTGTACAGAAGGCTTTAGGTTTTAAAGATCAAACAGAAGATGACGCCATCAACAACTTCACTAGTCAAACTGAATCTAGAACGCACACGTAGTGTTTTATGATAGAAGCAGCGTTTGATAGCGAGCTAGAAGAAGACCCTTTAAAAGATCCACATGACCAAACAATACCAATGATTGTTGTTGCCAATAGCCAAGTAGTGGAAATTGAACCTGGTAAGACTCTAAATATTAACGCCAACCTTACACCAGATCAAGAAATAAAGCTTGTTAATCTGTTACGAAAATATAAGGGAGCATTTGCGTGGGATTACCCTGACATGAAGGGGATTGATCCTCAATTATGCACCCACCACATCTATATAGAAAAGGATGCAAGACCTGTTCGTTAGCCACAAAGAAGACTCAACCCCCATCTAAAAGGGATAGTAAAAGTTGAACTTCAGAAACTTTTAGATGTTAATTTTATCTACCCCATCTCTGACAGTAAATGGGTCTCTCCCCTAGTGGTGGTACCCAAGAAAAATGGAAAATGGAGGATTTGCGTGGATTACAGGGAGTTAAATAAGGCCACACAGAAGGATCACTTTCCCCTCCCATTTATAGATCAAGTATTGGACACTTTGGCAGGGAAGAAATTTTTTTCTTTTCTGGACGGATTCAGCGGATATAACCAAATCCAAATTGCCCCTGAAGACCAGGATAAAACCACCTTTACTTGTCCTTGGGGAACGTTTTCCTATCGAGTACTACCTTTCGGCCTATGTAATGCCCCTGCTACATTCCAAAGGGCTATCCTCAGCATCTTTGCAGACTTAATAAACGACGGACTTGAGGTGTACATGGATGACTTTACACCATATGGAGATGATTTTGATCCAGCTTTAGATACCCTGGAAAAAGTCTTACAACGTTGTATCGCTACCAGGCTTTGTCTGAGCCACGAAAAATGTTACATGATGATGACAGAAGGGCTCATTCTAGGGCACTATGTTTCAGCAGTTGGCATCCAGGTAGACCCGGCCAAAATCCAGATTCTTTTGCTTATCCCTACTCCCACTACTCAAACAGAGGTATGCAATTTTCTTGGATTTTCTAGGTATTACAGACGATTTATAGAACATTACTCACGTATTGCTGCACCTCTATATGCTCTAACTGGTAATGTTGATTTCTTTTGGACAGAAAAATGCGACCAGGCTTTCAAGGAATTAAAGAAGCTTGTATCAACAGCCCCAGTCCTTCGAGGACCAAACTGGAATTTACCATTCCAAATCTCATCTGATGCCTCGGATACAGCGATCAGTGCAGTCCTGGGGCAAGAAGAGGATAAAAAACCATATGTTATCTACTATATCAGCAAAAATTTATCCTCTGCCGAACTAAATTATACTGTCACTGAAAAGGAATTCCTGGCTGTAATACAAGCTGTTAATAAGTTTAGACATTATATCATAGGCTATCCCGTTGTGTTATATACAGATCATTCTGCTATCAAATATTTGGCAAATAAACCTGTTACAAATGCTAGAATAACCAGATGGTTGATCTTATTGCAGGAGTTCGATATCAAAATCAAGGATCGACCTGGCAAGGAGAAACCTGTAGCCGATTTTCTCTCACGAATACCAAAATCAATCGAAACAGCAGCAGTGGAAGATCAATTCCCTGATGAGCACCTGTTTGCTGTTGCTGTTCGAACACCCTGGTATGATGATGTCACCAATTACCTTGCAATAGGTAAGCTACCAAAACACTTAACCCCTCAGGAACGTAAGCAGATTGTTCAGAAGAGCACTCGATTTTCGTGGATTGGGGGCCATTTGTTCCATACAGGGGCAGGTATGCAAATTAGGAGATGTATTCGAGAAGACGAAATCTTCGACATTTGAAAAGCTTGCCATGACGGACCATGCGGGGGACACTTTGCTGAAAAGAGAACAACACATAAAGTATTGCAGACGGGATACTATTGACCTACAATTTTCAAAGATGCGAAAAAATTTGCACAAGTCTGTGATAGCTGCCAGCGAGCAGGACGACCTGGCCAAGCCGACGAAATGCCTCTGAGACCACAATTGGTCATTAAGCCATTTGAACGATGGGCTCTTGACTTCTTCGGGCCTATTAATCCATCATCAAATCAGAGGACATACATTCTGGTGGCGACAAACTATGTTACTAAATGGGTCGAGGCCGAATCATTGCCTAAGGCTACAGCAGATTCTGTAATACAATTTTTGTTCCATTTGTTTGTACGTTATGGACTTCCAAGAGAACTAATTACATATGGTGGACCACAATTTGTTGGAAATAAATTAGCTGCAACATTTAACAATTATCATTTCCAACATAAGATTACTACCCCATACCATCCGCAGGAAAATGGGCAAGTAGAAAGTAGTAATAAGGTAATAGAATCAATTTTAACAAAAACTATTGCATCGCATAGGCGTGATTGGGCCGCCCGATTACCTGAGGCACTGTGGGCCTATAACCACATGGAGAAGTACCACAGGTTATTCGCCTTATCAATTAGTGTTTGGAAAACAACCTATCTTCCCCATAGAATTCGAAATCCAAACGCTACGAACTGCACAGGAAGTCGACCTAGATCTGAGTGAGGCACAAATCAATCGATTACAACAGATTAATGAATTGGATGAAATTAGGCTCTCTGCATTACAAAATACAACATTGATTCAACAACAGCGAGCTAAATGGCATGATGCACTTATCAAGAACAAAGTCTTTCACGAAGGAGATTGGGCTCTGTTATATGACTCTCGGTTTCAGGACTTCCCCGGGAAACTTCAGACTCGATGGTTAGGGCCATATGAAATCCAGAAAGTACATGACAATGGGACCCTTAATCTGATCACAATTGACGGTTCCAGATATGCATTCAAAGTAAATGGCCACCGAGTTCGTCTCTATCGAAAGCCACTCACTCGGGAATCCTTCTGTCAGCAGCTACGACAAGACACTTATATGGAAATATTAGGAGAGGAAGCGAAATCTTCCTCACCTATAATTTAAGGAATTCATTTTTTTCATAACTTGTACATAACATCTTGTATATATGTTTTCTTGATTTTGTTTCTGCATTTTAAGTGTTTATGCTGCTCCTTTTTAAAAGGAACAACACGTGTGTTTCTGCTGTTCCTTTTCAAAAGGAACAACACTGGAGTGTTTCTGCTGTTCCTTTTCAAAAGGAACAACATTGGTGTGTTTCTGCTATTCCTTTTCAAAAGGAATAGCACTGGTGTGTTTCTGTTGATTCCTTTTCAAAAGGAACAACACTGGTGTGTTTCTGCTGTTCCTTTTCAAAAGGAACAGCACTGGTGCGTTTTGCTGTTCCTTTGCAAAAAGGAACAACACTTGTGTGATTTTGTTGTTCCTTTTCAAAAGGAACAACGCTTGTGTGATTTTGTTGTTCCTTTTCAAAAGGAACAATGCTTGTGTGATTTTGTTGTTCCTTTTCAAAAGGAACAACGCTTGTGTGATTTTGCTGTTCCTTTGCAAAAAGGAACAACACTTGGGTGATTTTGTTGTTCCTTTGCAAAAAGGAACAACACTTGTGTGATTTTGCTGTTCCTTTTCAAAAGGAACAACATTTGTGTGTTTTTGCTGTTCCTTTTCAAAAGGAACAACACTTGTGTGTTTTCGTTGTTCCTTTTCAAAAGGAACAACAGTTGTGCGGTTTTGTTGTTCCTTTTCAAAAGGAACAACACTTGTGTGTTTTTGCTGTTCCTTTTCAAAAGGAACAACACTTGTGCGGTTTTGATGTTCCTTTTTAAAAGGAACAACACTTGTGTGTTTTTGCTGTTCATTTTCAAAAGGAACAACACTTGTGTGGTTTTGCTGTTCCTTTTCAAAAGGAACAGCACTTGTGTGTTTTGCTGTTCCTTTTCAAAAGGAATAGCACTTGAGTGTGTCTGCTGTTCCTTTTCAAAAGGAACAACATTTGAGTGTCTCTGCTGTTCCTTTTTCAGAAGGAACAACATTCACGATTTTCTGCTGTTCCTTTCAAAGAAACGGCATCCTATGAATTTATCTGCATGGATTCTTCTCTAAGGAATGCCATCGGCATCTTTTTGCTCTTATTAAGGACGCTTTGCGCCCATGTTCTCCCCAGTCTTTTAGATACAACAATGGATTTATGCGATGAACATAAACCATGATATATCGAGGTCAGCAGATCATAGATCGCCATCACTATAAAAGCCTAGTATTTTTAAGAGGACAAGAGGAGGGACATTAACTTTTCATCTTCGCTGTCATTGTCTTATTACCGGCACCCTGGTTGGTGATCTTTATCATGATGATTTCCCTAAAAATCCCTTTTGATTATCACTTAGGAGTAAGAAAAAAGGATTTATATCTGTCTGTTGGGATGATAAGACTTCTTCCACCATTGCCCGCTCTTAAGGAGTGCGGAACCACCCTTATGTGTAAATAAATAAAAAAAGAGGTGCTCTGCAGAAACAAAAAGAAAATATGAAAATTGTCAAATGCAGGATAGGGGGTCTCATCGAGATCCAACCTACCATGATCATAAGGATGGAAGCGAAGTGGCATTCCCATTACGGCCACCACACCAAGGAAATGGTCTAAAGGTATATTAAATAAACAAACCTTGGAACAGGGGGTCTCACCACGAGCCGACTTGTCCACGTTTCGCGCCTACCTTGTGAATGGCATTATGGCTATCTGGTTACCAAGCCAGCATAATGGCCTGCATTTTGACAAAGCACTCTTCAGAATACACATAAAGGATCATGGTTCCGGAGGGTGAAATAAACAACTCTGCCAAGGTTATGAACACCTATTGGCAGCAGAGCTCTATTAATGGCATCGAAGTCGTAATGGTTACACCAACAGGTACGATATCAATATTTTTTGTCTCTTATATCCTTTGAATAGATCATATGTCATGCCCCCATGTATATATCACATGAATATTCATTACCGCCAATCATGGCAACGGAACTAACGATGAACACTGGAGATTTCGTACGCTTGACAGACGTCCCATCCCTCGGCCTCTCATTATATCATGCAGGCTCTTATGTAAAACACAATCTACCTTTTTGCCTTGATTTCGGCATTTCGTTGTTTTTTTAAAACATGGCATAATTTCATATGCTGTTTCTTAATGACTTGACTTCCGACTGGCTGCTACTCCTCTCTTTGACGGCTGGGGACAACCTATCAGATTGCGGGGGGGGGGGGGGAGGTAACCTCATTACTCCATGGATTACGTGGCTGCACACCATTTGGGCGAGATAATGTACGAAGGTATGGCATGGTTTAACGGTATGATAATTCCATTTTACGGAAATTTCCATCCCCGATTCCTTTTTTTTCTTGCATGCTCTGTGTTCTTTTCCAAAACTTGGCGATGATCATCCTCTCTGCGTCTCAAACACCACAAGCAGTTGCTGATCCATTAAGAATTCTGAGTAGAATCATGGGGGGAAAGACGGTCCGAAGCGAACCTCAGGAGTTGACAGTCTCCGCTGCTGCCCGCAAAATCCTAGAAGACGCAGGGTGGTTGAATTATTTCAGCTGCCTACAAGAATCAAATGAAGCAGTGACGTTGGAATTCCTGCAAAATTTGCAGGAAAATTACTCCATAGTAGGAGGAAAGCGGATAGCGGTCAAGGATGATATCATCGCAGAAGTCTCGGGACTACCAGCTGCCGGACCCGTATGGATGTTGAAAAAGGAAATATTACAAAATGCTATGGGGATTTTCCAGGACGAAGGCCAAAGCTTGACAGTCAAAGGGAAAGGAGTTCTGCCGACAATGCTAGGGGAACTCTGGATCGAGCTAGCAAAGATGGTGCAGAGCTATATCACCTGCGAAGGGAGAAAAGACGTGGCAAGACCTCGTCACCTGAAACTTTTAGCTGTTTTAAAAGGAAAATGTTCTGTAAATCTCCCTGCACTTTTAAATTCATTATTACATGACACGACCTGAAGCCTAAAAAAGGCACAACACATAGACGCAGTCGTTAGCCACCACCGACTGATTCGATTGATAGTGAGCCACAGTATCACTCAACAACAAAGAACTTGGGAGGAACTTATCGCAATAGTCGAGGGGAGATTGGCTGCACCACCCCCAAAACCTGAACAGTCCTCCAGCATGCCGGAACGATCAGAGAAACGTAAGGAATCAGCAGCAGAAAGACATGCTCCTCCAAAACGAAAACAATCCTCCAGTACGCCGGAACGACCAGAGGAACCCAGAGAACTTGCTGGCACACCCGACCAACCCGAGAGACCAAGGAAATCAGCCCGACTGGCCCGGATACGAGGAAGGCTAGAAAAGATTTAGGGAACCATTTCCCAGCCAATTGAAATTGTGGACAAACCTCCAGAACCAGAAGGAGGACCCTCCGAAGAAAATGCTGAGCAATCAGGGGCTGAGGCTGACCAGCCTGGAGGAGAAATTGAGGAAAGAGACGAGCACTCTGAGGCAGAGACAGCTACTGAGCAAGTCAATCAAGAAGAAGAAGTAGCACAGCCAGGGGGTAGCCCGTTGCAGGACCCTATGGGTGAGGAGGAATTGGTAGCAGTCCTGGCCAATATGAGAGAATATGGCCAACCCTCCAGCACAACAGGCATCCCTGATGGTCCCGCAGAGGAAGATATACCCGAGGAAGCACATGCAGAAAAGGTAGGAGAAGAAAACATGCCTGATGATGAAATGGAAGACACCAATCAGGGACAATCTGTCCCCAAGACGCTGGAAGAAATCCCAGACGGAGACGGAGCAGACTTAAGGGCCAAACCCTCTGCCGAGGCAAAGGAAATTAAGAAATTAAGGAAGAAACAACAGAGATTGTTGGGCACTATAGCCAGGCTCCGACAACAAATTCAAATTTTGGAAGCCAACTTGAGGATACAAAGCACTGCAAGGAAAAGGAAGAGAGCCACTGCAGTAAAACCCCGGAGGACAAGAAGGCGATAGGCCTATACCCGTTTTGTTGGTCGAAACCCCATTAGGAGACCTACTGCCGAGGAACAGACTGCTGTTCCAAATGACATCGAGGAACAGGTTGTTGTTCCAAGTGACATCGAAGAACAAACTGTTGTTCCAAATATTGTGGAGGGACAAACTGCTGTTCCATATGACCCTGAAGAACAGATGGACATTCCAATGGAACAACAAGAGGCTCCGATGGCAGGGGGACCACAACAACCCTTTATTCGCGTTAAGAAAGAAAGAGAAAGCAAGAAGACCCAGACAGAAGCACCACCCTCAGGGATAATTCGGGTCCTAAACTTTAAGCAACGTAATAGAAAGGTCCAGGTCAAACTCCCAGCCTCTACGGATTTATGGAAAAAGGATCCAAAAACAAGGACCTTGCACAAAATGATGAAGGAATCTCAGCAAGAAGCTGAGCAGTTGAGAGAACAAACAGTCCCTCAGGAGAAATACGAAGAGCTACAACAGCAACTTCGGGATATTAGTCAGTCCGAGAGCCAAGCCTTTGAAGGATGGCAAAAGGAGCAAGAAAATGTTGCTAAGGTAACTCGTCGATTAGATAGTGTTGTTAAGCAGATGGACACTGTGTGTTCCTTGTATAATGACGTTTTGACTTGTAGGGCCCCTACTAAAAATTATGATTTATTTTTACTTGAACGATATTTGTGATTGAAAATAAAAGCCATTAGGGCAGGTGCACCTATCCACATCAACACTGTTAATGATTTTATAGATTGTTGCAAGCATTACGGAATTAAGGTTCAAAGGTTATTGTGCGAGTTTTACTTGCACAACCTCGTGCTAGAACAGGAAACTGATTTAAATCCTGGCCCTTTTGTTGGCGATATACAATTCCAAGCCTTTATCTCATTTGGGGTTAATCAGCTGAAATGGCTCAGAGCTTATAACACGTCTCAGAGACAAGAGAACAGCCTAGACTTCTGGGTATGAGCCGAACCTAGAGACCCAGTGACGCTATGGAGAGAGCATAGGAGCCTTATGAGGATCCCAGGTGTCATCAAGATATTAGGACCCATGCATGAAGACTTGATCCGACATAGCCTGGAATATTTCCTGACTATTAAATACCTTGCCATCGATGCTGCAAAATTTCGATACTGGACCTCTAGCCCAAACATCCAGCTTAGGGAACCATTCAAATACGAGAATTTTGAGCTGGCTGCTAGCCGATTGAACCTTTATGGGGAACGAATTCTACAAGCAAGGCCATCCTGGTTGGGGTATCGCTTTCGCAGTCCAATTATTTGGCACCCTGCACCCGGATATCAGGCCTTGTATGAAATGCCCGCAAATCAAATAAATCAGTTCTTTGATAATCTAGTTGCTCATCATGGTTGTCGGTCTCCTCACGAGATCCCCTCTCCGGCCTATTCTCTCACCGCCTTGCATGTCAACTATAATGTTTTCATGAGGGCTTGAAACAGGGTAAGAAGGGGGGTGTGTGGAGTACTTGAAAGGTATGCTTTTGACAAGCAATTTAATGGCTTTTCAGTAATAATTGTAACATTTTCTGCATTGTGAATTCAAAAGAGATAAAGGATTGTAATAAAATGTGCAAGAATTAACAAGGGAAGCTCAATCACTAAGAATCGTTTTTTCTCTATGTAGGGAGAAGTGGAAGCAAGGAGTTGCCGTCCAAAAGCGGAAAGCCGAAGAAGAATACATGCTGTCCCTCCAGAGGGGAACCGGATGCGAACAAGATCGAGTAAATCCGAGCTGAATAGCCCAGGAAAGGAAAGAGGGATACCGAGTCCACGAATGTGAGAAAGAAAAGTGAAGGATTAACCGATTCGCGAATCCCTCAGGATCTTCGATCCTGAGGGATCACTGTTTTACTTATCTTTGTTATCTAGATAACTTCGTCGTTACTTTTATATAAAGGAACAGTGTCATTGAGCAAGAGGACTACTGTTTTTATAATTTTAAGTTTTAGAACAAAACTTTGATCATCGAGTCTCACTGAGACCTGGTTTTGTTATATATTTGTTGATGCATTAATACAAAAGACTTGGTGTTTATTTCATCTTTGCATCTGGAGTAATCTAAGGCGGTGTACCATTGGCAGCTAAGGGCCCGACTCTGAAGGACACTTGCTTTTGTATCATTATACTGTGATTTATGTGTGGTTTGTTTATCTCTATTACTCAGTAATTTGATACATCTTTCATATGATATTCTATGCTCTGTTATGATCAATATATGAATGATTTCTCCATGTAATGACTCTTCACTGTATAATTGAATCTATTCAGGGTTGAATTGCGTCTTTAATCAGCTATTTCTGTAACAGAGTGTCGGTATGAATGTTACTGTCATTGGATCCATGTGAAATAATACTTGTTGGGACTTGAAAGTAATGTTACGCTGTTTAGAAACATAGCTATATCATCCTTCATTCTCAGATTACTATATTAGTATAGAGCATGTATATATGGTGGATGGTTGCTGTTCCATAATTTATCAATGAATGTTGTTTCATAAAGTATATCTTATCTAGTTTACTTGAAGAGAAAATCAGAGTGTGAATCAGTTGGTTTTAACTCGCGAGATTTAGTTCTTTCGATTGTTGTTCCATTTATTTCTGTTCCATTTATTGTCGTTCCATTTACTGTTGTTCCATTTTACTGTTGTTCCATTTCCATTTTGTTGTTCCATTTTATCTTCCGTTGTTTTATTTACTTGCCTTTGTTTTTTTTGTGTGAGAGAAGGTCTAAGGCTGTAGTGAGCCTCAGCAAGACGCTGCCTGGCTCCCAAACCTATAAGTACATGCTCTAATTTCCTTTTTATCAGTTTCTAGAGGGATGGGTTATTGCTTCCGTACCCTCAACTGATCAACTGTCTTGTGTGATTCTATCTTTTGGGTTAGTTCAGTTACAGCTTAGCATTTGTCTTCTTTTGTATCTTCTGAACGCTGTACTACTAAGAATTACTCGGACAAATAGCCTTAGATTGAGTTACTCTTTGCAATAACAAAACGTTCCCGGATTGATTTATTAATGTGGAATAATTAGAGGTGTGAGAGACCCTAGTTATAGCTCTACACTAAGAATTAAGCCATAAAATTCATGAATATCAACAACTAAAATGTCGATAACTTGACATACCTTTGGGTTGGATGACAACCTTATGGTAACCTGATTTAATTCGCCAATTACTTCGACTTGCAATTGGTCTAGATAAACTATGCACACAACAGATTTGTGCGGTTGAACGTTCAATTTTGCACATATTGACTTTGGTAAAATATTCGATGACGCTCCAGAATCCACTAAGAAATTATGAAAACTTTTATTGAAAATTTCATAAGTAAGGAGAAATGGGGGAGTATGATATCTCGACCTTCCTCCAATTAAAGTGATATCATTTGGATCAACTTTATTGATCACATTAGTTGGAGGTCTTCCCATGTCATGGGAAGCTTGAGAGATTACAGTGGCGGGCAAAGGTGCAACTGGTACAACATGTAATTCTTTCAAGAGTATCTTTTGCTGGTGTTTTAACTTGCTCAATTCGTAAAAAGTGATGTTGGCCCTAGTACTTTTCATGTCTTTTATGATATTATACTCCATTTCATCCAAAACGATCAGTGTTTTAGATGGAGTCGATGGACCTGTTTGGACTAGGCTGGTTTGAGTCGCTTTAGGTGTTGTTTTCTTGGCTGCGACTTTATCCTTAGCCATTGAGCTTGCGCTCTTTGGCTTAGGAGTAGGTTGAGGAGGATCACATTGATTTCTACTTCAAGTGATCACCTTGGATGCCTCTTGATCCTCTTCATCTGGGAGGATGAAATCCCACATACCTTGTAACTCTACAACTTCTTCTTCATCGGTATGTTCTTCAGTAGCGGTTTCCTCTTCTTCTTCTTTTAATTCAGCACTTGTAATAGCATTAGGGGGATTTGAATCGGTCAACGGGTTTCTTTTAAAAGGTCTGTATGGCTTTTTAGAAGAAGCTTCTACCACTTATTTCTTAATGTCGACCATCTCGTTAGACATGGTCTTCAAAAATTTTTGCAATCCTTCTAAACCAAATGGATCTTTCGATTGTTTTTTCTTGGGATCTTCCTTGAAAGTAACCTTCTTGGATTTTCATTCTTCTATCATGTTTTTCTTTTCTAGGGCTATAATACGTTTATCCATTGCTATTACTTCTTTGACCTATCATCACCGAACTTAATAAGAAATTGTTCGTGGAAGATATCCCAACTAGTGATAGATCCAGATGGTAATGAAAAATACCATGATCCGGCTACTCCTTGTAGAGTATAAGGAAAAAGTCGAACGATAGTGTCTTCATTGGTAACTCCATTGAGATTTATGGATAACATAAAGTTTTTTATATGTTCTTCTGCTAGCATGCTTGCTTCAGGATTAAACTTAGGTAGCCATTTTTCAAGATGGGCCGGTAACTGACTCAAGGGTGTAGGCATTAAGACTACCCCTGGGTTATTCCATGGAGATTGGGCCATTGCTAACCAGCTAACAGAGCAAAGTGCATAAGATGATCCCTGTGGTTGAGAAGGTGAGGGTATTATGACTCTTGATGATTGAGAAGGAGACGTGGAAGTACCAGTAGACTGATGAACAATGATCTGAAGTGGAGGAGTGGATGGTTGACTTCACGGTGGAGAAGTTGAGATGGATGATGATGATGAAAGAGTCTCACTATCAAACCCTTTAGGTGATTTCATTGCTCTCTTTCTTGTTGGTAGAGGTAACTCGTTTGGCTGAATGCCAAACTTTTCGCTCTTTAGTCTAGTAAGAGGATGAGCAAGGTTATATTGCGAAGTCACGCTGCCTTGAGATTTATCAGATCCTTGAGGAGATATAGAAAATCACTGAAGTTTGTGAATCAAAGATTCAACTTCAGGAGCTTCAATAGTAGATTGTTCTAATATGTCAGAGTTTGTAGTAGCGACTATTGTTCTTGCAACTTCTGGATTTGGATTTAAAGATTTTAAATGCAATGGAGAAGTCGGGGGAGATGGGGAGGGTGATTTACTCTCATAATGGTATTTATATTTAGACTTTCTTGCCATTCACAGTTTAGGCCCTCCTTCTAGCGCCAAATCTGTTGAAGCCCTGAAAATCGGGTCTATAACAAGGGGGATACCCACCCGGCCTGGACCTTGGTTAGCAACTCCTTTTCTGTTTGGTATAGTGGGTTCGACTGGGGATATGGGACCAGTTTCCCAATTTATGTGTGTGTGTGAAGGATTGATATTTCTTTTCTAAAAGTTTCTAAGTGAGATGCTCTAATTCTAACTCTAATCTAATGATATGCAATTGTATTCTTATAAATAGAAATATCTAAGTCTACACTAACCCGGGGTGTAATCTTTTTGTTATGCGATCTACAATGATTTCGGATAACATTTGGTAATAAAGATCATTCAACTATTATGAGAAAAGAATTCAATATAGATATACCACTTCATATAAAAAGTTAGATGAAACAGTTGTGAAAAACATATCGCATAATAAGCTACTCATACATTAAGCATAAATAAATAGTTATCACCGTACAAAATGCCAAATGATAACTCAGGCATTCACACATCAATATATAAACAAATGAACATGAATATCACTTTGACACAAAGGCATAAATAGTTAAGAGATAGAAATACCATTTATAACTAGTTCTACTGATGAGCTTCAAGTGATAATGATTTATCTCTTCTTAATCCAATATCCACTAAGAGTACATAAGTGCAACATCAGTAGTAGATATTAAATGCATATATCAATAAATCCTATTCCATTCATTCATCAAAACCTCATCAGAGGGTGCAAAAGTGCATATTTTGAGGACAAGTTTTTGAAATTTTTTTGGGCCCTTCTCTAAATGCATGATAACGGTTTAAATACTACTAACTAAATCTAAAAATAACTTAATACAAAAATGTAGGACATGGTTTAAATGACCGTCCTTTTTCCAGGAAAAAATAAAGCAAAATTAATACTAATATTAAATCTAAAATTAAAAACTAGCTATTTTGTATCTCCTCCTTGAAATCGCAAGCATTCAACATTTGCTTGAGAAGAGTCAGCTGGCTGACTTCATAGTTCAACTGTCCTGCGAAAACAGAATCAGCAAGAGCTGGCGTCATCTTCTCAGCAGAACTGATGATGCACTTGAGAGTCATACACTGGCTATGTGGTTTTACCAAATACGCCTAGTAAGAATCCCAATTTAACTTAGTTAATCTTTTGATTGATTCTGCCTTTTCTTGAGCCTTCTATCTCCATCCTGTTTATAAATGTTGTACATATATACATACCATATTGAAGATATTTCGGACAATTGCTAATGGTTTTAGGATTTAAGTTTTACTTTTTTACCTCTAGCGTTCTTTTTACAAATTTTTGGGCTTACAGGTGACTGAGCAATTAGAGGCTTTCCATTTCAAGAAGTTTTACCCAGCGATGCACTAATCATGCATTGGAAGCTGCCTCCGTTTCTTGATCCGAGCTTCCTTGGTGTGATTTTTGCCTTTTGTGCGCTTTATTTTAGTGGATATTAAGCTCAAATTTTGTGAAAATAATGATTCCGTAAGTTCTTGACCCGGAGCCTTAAATTGTCTGTTCTTGATGTCAGCGCCATCCAGTACCCATTTAACCATGTCCGTGTAGGGGAGAATTTTGGGTCTCACCACTATCCGGTGCAAGAACGAGTAAGCTAAGTCTGCAACTGATGCCTTAGAAGACCCCTGTGAACCTGCAGTAGCCGTAACCTCTATCACCCTTGGATTCTCTTCTTCAAGTAAATTCAACATGCCTTTCCAAGTAGTGATACCATCATCTCTGTTACAGGCGGTGTCTATATACAAGGGCGGCATTTCCTTGTCTTCAGAGCTCGGAGCTTTGCCTTTCTTCCCCATCATATCCTGTATATTGCTTTGTATAGTTCTTTGTTCTTCTTTCCTACAGTTTACAAGTGAGGTGAGAGTAATGATAAAGAAAGGTGACGGGAAAGCTTTAAATGCCGAAGACATAAAAATTATACCACCTTACGTGAACTGGCTCTTTGATAAGCACAAAATCATATTTCATTAACAATTGGCAACTAACTCATTAATTAGCATTAAAGCACATAATGAGGTCTCGGTTTATGGAAAAAAATTTCTCGAATAACGAGCTCGAAAGATTCACGATTAAGCAATTTTGCGATTTTCTTTGCAATATTGCAGATCCCTGTATCGCATTTTCACGATATCATTCCGCCACTTTATTGGAATGTCGCAATGTCGTTCTGTCGCAATATCGCAATTTCGCAAAATCGCAATATCAAAGGAACGCGGCATGTGACAATTTTGTTAATGTGTTTTCTACGAAATGCTATTTTGTGACATGTGTCGTCGCATATCGGTGGTTTGGGATTTTTAGAGTAAGTGGTCTTTGATGCATGTGATGCGATATATGTTTTTCACTATGTGGTCTCGCATCGCGATCTCGTGATCTTAGAATCTGACTTATAAGGAGGTATCATATTATCCTTTTGTGATGCGATATTTCCTAAGGAGTGATTTTATCTTACCTTATCATGAAACTTAGGTTTTATTTTTTATTTTTTCAAGGGTATTTTGTTAAGTTTATGATGGTAAGGTTTATTAAAAAGGAAATACAAGCAAATTTTAATTTTTCAAATTTTTAACTAAGGGTCCCCTCTTATTTAGCATTAGTAATAATGCTAAATAAAAGGGGGGGTTGTTGCTGGCCACAACAGGTTGAATGGGTCCCATAAAATATATTACGCACTTCTCAAAGGGTTGCAATGTCATATGTGGATTCAAAGGCATCTCATCCCTTCGTGATGGCCTGGCAGTCCTTTGACACACATCACACGCCTTACAATACGCTTTTGAGTCCTGATGGAGGGTTGGTCACCATAAACCTACACGTAGAATCTTCTGCGCAGTTGCTCTTCCTACGTAATGTCCTCCCGTGACACCCCCATGAGCATCTTCAAGGATTTTGCTTCTTTCAGACTCAGGTACATACTGTCGCAGTATCTCATCAGACCCCATTTTGTACAGATGCCCAGTAATGAAAGAGACATCTCCCGCATGCACTACTAATTCCTTCTTCTGTTGGACAGTGTATCCTTCTGGTGTAGTACCTGTCATTAGGAAATGTACTATATCCTCAAAATGACCATCCATGACATGCACTGCAAATAGTTGCATTTCAAGCAATCCATCTTCCAAGTTGGTGGGCTCTTCCACTGTTTCAATGTGTGATAGATGGTCTGGTCCCGCGTTCAGTCATCTAGGCTTCACAATAACTTCAAAATCATACTCTTGGAATAGTAAGATCCACCTGCATATTCTTGCCCCAACATAGGCTGATTGACTAGGTACTTCAGTGCGGAGTGATCTATATACATCTTAAAATGGCCTCACAACAAGTACTGCTTAAACTTCTGAAGCGCATACATTATAGCTATCTCTTCACGCTTAGTGGTGGAATAGTTCTTCTCCACTTTGGATAATCCTTGGCTTGCGAATGTGATAGGATGGTCCAAGCCTTCTCCACCAACCTGTGTTAGTATTGCTCCCAGCCCTATACATGACGTGTCGACATGTACATGAAATTATTTCTTCCAATCCGGGAAGACTAGAATCAGCGCGGTGACCATCTTTTCTTTCAATATATCAAATCTCTTCTTACGGTCATCATTCTAACAGAATGTGACATCCCTATTCAACAATTTTTCCATAGGCACAGTGATCTGGGCATAGCCTTTGATAAACTCTCTGTAATATCCCATGTGTCCCAAGGTAGCGTGCAACTGCTTCACACTCCTCGACACTTCCAAGTTCAATATCACCACTATCTTTGCGGGATCCACCATCAGTCCTTGTATGAAAACTACATGCCCCAATAGGTTCCCAAAAGGAACACAAAACATATTACTTCTTTAGATTGAACGCGATCTAGTATAATCGACAGGTATCCAGCATCAGGCACAAGCTTGCTAAATGTTGTTTAACCAAACCAAACATAGTCAAAAAATCAAAATATACCTCCAGGAACTTATGAATAAATTCCTTGAACGCAACAAAAACTACGCTTGAGATGATATCAGGTGCATTCTTTAATCAAACGACACTATAGTGTACTGAAAACAACCCCACTTAGTAGTGAAGGTCATTCTGCTCCTATCCTCCATTGTGATTTTGATCTGGTGGTATCCAGAGAACCCATTAGTGAAGGAATATGCTTTCTGAGTGCCTACATTGTCCAACAGTTCATTAGTTAATGGAGTTGGGAAAGGATCATGTACACAAGTCATTCAGGTTTATTAGATCCACACATATCCTTATTTCATCCTTCTACTTTTTCTCCTGCACCACCAATGGGCTTACCCAGTCAGATTCTTCCATAGGCTCAATGATGCCTATCGGGAGCATCTTGTCTAGCTCTAAGCTGACCTTCTCCTTATATTTTGGATTGAGATGGTAAGGTCTTTTCTTAACTGATTTCGCATTAGGCTTCAATGTAATCTTCATCATTCCTAGGTCCCCAACTATCCCCTTCATATCCGTAAAATTGGTAGGGAATAAATCCTAGTATTTGCGGAGCAATTCAGGGACCTTATCTATCGTCGTGTCATCCGAGTAGTCTCTAATCTTCACATATTTGGATTCTTCCTCCGTACCAATGTTTACTTGTTTTGTCTTCAACTGCACGGCTATATCAGGGTTCTCAATTTGTGACTCTTTAACCTCACGGTAACTCTCTTTTTCCATAATTTTATTCCATGGATCCTCATCTTCTTCTTAAGTAGTCGCGTTATAACATTCCAACGCGTGACTTAGTTGAGTAGCCCACTCATGTTGAATCAGGTCCAAAGGATCCTATGGTATCTGAAAGAAAACTAATTTCACTTCTTGTAGTGCCTCACCAATGCAGTCAAACCAACCTTCAAAACTGAATGTCATTACAAAGCCCTTGTGTAGAATATCCCAATCACCTGTACCATGGCGGGGATCTCTTTCTATGTACCAATTCATCGGGACAACATCCAGGGTATGATAGAAAAAAGGCACCCCTTTAGGCTGGGGATTTTATCCATAACCTTGGGTCCATTTGGCAAAATGTGCGCATGGATCATCCCGCCCATCATACTTGTCTATCATTCGCATCTTAGGCTTTCCAGATTGTGTTCTCATTGTCCTCCTACATTTGTGCCAATCATAAAAAATTCCTTTATGTGTACCCCACCATCTTGCGGGCATAACACGCAGTGCCCAGTCTAATGCCTGGAAGCGCTACTTTTCTGGTACCTCCCTTTCAAATGCATCCAAAAAGATATCTACCTCATTTAGGCCATCTTAAGTAGGCATATTTCTTACCTTTGAGGACACACAGTGCAACGATTGGGTCATCATGTTGCATTTCAGTGTAGTCACTTCATGTAACTGATTCTACCAGCGTTCCAACTCTTCATTGGAGTCTGAAGTGAAGGGACTCTCATGATCCCAGGTAATTCATCCATCTGCGGTGGGATTCACCCAATTTTGGTCTCGTGCTATCATCTTATAGATACAATCCAAATCATCATCACTCTCATAATCGCGGATTGGTTTCGTATAGCACAATCCTTTAGTAGGATCTAGAGGTACTATTACGCATAACAATTTCTTCTCGGATATCACGTTTCATTTCTTTAGGCTGATTACCCCATTCATGTCAGTAGCCCAATCAATTCGTACGAGTGCAGGATAGGGATTTCTTTCATGCACTATCTCTATTACTTCAAAATCATCCAGCATGCTCGCACCTTCAATATCCACAATCACCCCCTATAGCTGCCCCATGGAGGTGACATTCTGCTCATTTTCCATCCTTAGTTGAATCGCAGACCATTCTAGCGTGGGTCTCCCCATCCGTTCTCAAGTCTACTTTGGTAGGACGTTCGCGTCTAACCTTAGGCCCAAAATAACATGATACATTTCATACTCTATTATCTATGTGGTTAGTCTCATCTCCCATCCCCTTCTTATTTTATGCTTGCCAATCTTCCGTACTACGTGTGGCTTAGCCGACACAGTTCCAACACATCTATTGATGAGATCTTGTAACCCTTTCACAACCTT
>APFE031081339.1:79568-95195 GCA_000404065.3 Pinus taeda | reverse complement strand
TAAATAATAATATATATATTGGCAGATAATGACATAAATAACAATATAAATAATGGTAAATAATAGTAATAAACAGTCATTTAGTCGGCCAAACTGTCTTTACATCAAGCCTATTACATATTTATCATAAACCCTTTTCCTTCTTTTCTCCGTATAATCAGTCCTGATGATGAGTCTGGGTCTAGACTCGAAACGTCGACCAATATAAAGATGAACACTGTGGAAATTACAATAAGTTTTTTAAATCCAATCTAATCACAGTATTATTTTAAGGATATCAATATTGTAACAACCATAATGAAAATTCCATGTAAAAATATATAAATACCATGGATGATGGGACACGTATTCCAAGCTGAATGGTGGGCAAGACATCCTAGGGGGTGTTCATTTGGTTGTTTATGGCTAAGGAAATTGGCAAAGACAATGGTTAAGGCATTAAAGAGGCTAAAAGGTATTTTGGCACATTTATTTATGAAAATAATGGAAATTATGAGAAAAGGAAGGTGAAAGGTCACATTTTGCATGTGAAGAGGAAATTGAAGGAAAATAATGGAAAATGAAGAAAATAGAGGCCTCATTAATAAAAAGGCTTATGAGGAACAATGGGAAAGACTTCGTGAGTTCAGTTTTGGAGCTCTCTCATTATTCTCTCTCTCTCTCTCATACTTTTGGTAACTTAGAGTTTTCTTGGAGCACTCTTGGAGGGTGTGGCATACTTGGATTCTTGGAGCAAGAAGACTAAGGAAGAGCAGGAAAGTGCAAGAAGGCATCAACATCAACATCTACATCATATTTTCTTGCAGGTACCGAGTTACATGTATGATTTCTTCACTAGTTTTGGCATGCATGGCACATTCATGTGGTTTCTTGGTTATGATCTGTCATTGGCATAGAGGATGATTGGAATTGACAGTGGATTGCCTAGCCTTGCAATTTCCTGGATAGCCATGGCGATTATGGGTTTACTTTCATTGCTTTGTTTTGGTTGGTTCTCATTTTTCCATAGCTTGGGTTGAGTTACTAGTCCTGGAAGTCCTGGTTGAACAAATTCTTTGGAAGCCTTGTAACAACATGGGTTGAGTTACTAGTCCTAGAAGCCCTGGTTTTACAAATGCTCTAGAAGCCCTTGGCGGGTTGTGTTACTAGTCCTGGAAACCTTGTTTGGACAAATTTTCTAGAAGCCCTGCATAAGTTGTGGGTTGAGTTACTAGTTTTGGAAGCCTTGGTTGGACAAATGGTCTAGAAGCCGTGGAAGGCTTGGACGGAGACCAATCCGATGATGGTTTTTTGTGATGTCTGGCCATGAGGTGGAATCATTGTTTGATGGGTTGAGGTGGGTGGCCTCTGGAAGCCCTAGATGAGTTTTGGTTGATGTGTTCTATGAGATCCCACATTCATGCTTGGAATATGGCACGAGGGTGATTGGCTGAAGAGAGACTTGGCTCAGCCAATCTATGGTCGGGTGGAATGTGGTAGTCCCATCTCTGGTTAGTTCATTGCATTTATTAATGAAAAAAAATCATTCCCTTGATTTTCATGTGCAAATGTACTGATGTATTTATGGATTTTGACGGCTGATATGTTCATTGTATTTTTGTTCCTATTATGTTTTTTTTATGCACATTTACCTCGAAGGTTATTACAGAGTGGTATCAGAGAATGCTTCAAAAATTTGGGACTGGATGGGCTCTATCATAGGTGAAATGAAGAACAAAGGTTAAAGTTTAGACATTTTTGTCATATCTGTTATAACTTTTCTTCTGTGGCATATTAGAAATTGAAAATTTGTCAATATTTAAGGTATATCCCACTGATAGTGTGGCAAAAATTTCGGATATTGGTTCACAATACTTTAGGAATTATGATTTGAGGAAGATGACCTTCCTGAATGCACGTTTGAAAAGGTCACGTTGGAATTTCTGCAATAACTTCTGTGGGCTTTCAGAAGCTAAAAATTGTCCACATTAAGGGGAAATACCAATGATTATGTGGTAGAAATTTTAGATATTGGGTCGCAATATTTTAGGAGATATGAGCAGAGGGAGTTGAGCCTTCTGAATGCTCCTAAAATTAGGTCTCAAACAAGTCACGTTGACATATTTGTTATAAAGTTTATTTTGGGCACTCTCGGGAGTTGAAAGGTTTTCCACAATGAGAGGAAATCCCACTTATATTGTGATAAAAATTTCATACATTTATTCACTATATTTTAGGAGATATGACTAGTGTAAATTAAGCTTTCTGGATACTCCTAGAATTGTGAACCAAATATGATTGTGTTGGTATTTTGTTATAACTTTTCATCTATCAAATCTCATAAACTGAAACTTGAACAATAGTCACAAATAATTTCACTGATCATATGGTTCAGTTTCCATAACTTGTACTACTACAGTTTAGGATATATGCATAGAATCATTCACTTTATTAGTCTGCATGCAAAGTGTTTGATGAAATGCTTAAATGGTTCAATGATTAATTGCATACAAACTGTTTGATAAAATGCCCCAATGAGTATGTTGTTTATGTTTGGGGATAGTATTGATGTGTAATATTATTTTTGTAGTTGATATATTCTTACTTGTATGCAAATAGTTTTCTATACTAGTTTGCATGTAAAATGTTTGAATAAATGCTTACATGCAAATGTAATAGTATAGTAGTTGTTTGTGGAAACTGTAAAAGTATGGTAATTGTTTGAAGAAAATGTTATTTTTTCTTAGATGGGATAGTATTGTAGTATGATAATATGGATGTAGCTGATCTATGCCTATTTGCATGCAAATAATTTGAAGAGTTGTATGTAGTGAATCTGAAGGGTTGCATGCAAGGAATTTGAAAAGTTGCATGTAAGGAAATGGAAAAGTGGCATGTTTTTAGTTATGATGTTACAAGTGGAATAAGTGCAATTTCTTTTACTTAGTCTCATACAAATGTATGAGAAATAAAAATCACTTTCTTTTCAAGTATGGTTAAATTTAATAGATATTTTTAGATCCCATTTCCATAATTGGATATTGGAGATTGGACCATTATAGTAGTTTCCTCCTTCTACCTTAGTGTGGACCATGGATAGTAAGGGGGTACCTCATGGGTTTTTAGTATTGACGAAAGTTGATTTCAAATTAATAGACACAATGTCTTGATTTTTTGAACATGTGACTGACAGTGTATGAATTATATGTTGCTTACATGTTGCTTTCATGATATCTACTTACATCCTTATACGTTAGGTTACATTCTTGAATATTTTGGATTACATGTATCAATATTGTAGGTTGATTACAAGATTTGATCACTTATGTTTGACTACATGCGTTTATGTGTAGGTGTAGTTGATTTGGCATTGCTTATGCATATTGTTGGATGCATGTGGCAATGTGTACAATGGAGTAATGGTTGTTGTCATGCATGAGGTCATGGTTTATGTACTTGATATGGTCATGCATTAATGACTAGACCCTAGCTAGAATGATGTGTATATGGTTTAGTACTCATTTTTTATGTGTGTATATGCAGTTGTTATGCGTGTATGGTCTTGGTTATGATTATGCATGTATAGTAGGTAAAACATGCCTTTCTATGCAATTTAGTTCATCATGGTGCTATTGGATGTTATGATGCTAATGTGTTGGCTAAGATAGAGCAAGAGATGCAGATCATTATAATGAGGATGCAACATTGGACTTTGGGGTAAGAGCAAATCATCATATAGGTATTGTATGTTCAACATGTAGGTATGTAAGTTAAGGATTTTATATGCATTAGGTTAATATACATTAGGTTTATGTACGTCTTTTGATGTTATGGTTACATTCATGATAGATGTTGGTTGATTAGTGTAGTTATATGCACATGTGTTGGATAGTCAAGAATGATAGTAATGTGTAGTTGTATTCATTACTATTGTTGTTTTATATTATATAACACAATGATTATGTGATATGTTGCTGATGAGTATGTTATAGGTTAACTTGTTGATTGTTATATGACAATTATCTTGATGATTCAGTTTTATGTTGTTGATGAGCATGATTTATAGCTTATTGTTTTTATATGATATTAACTTGATGATTAGGGTTATTTCATTGAGACATTGATGTTATAATTTGGATTGGTCATATGCGTGATGGTTATGTTCATTGCGTTGAAGATCTTGATGTTATATGTATTGTGTTAACCTGGTTTGACCTATACAGATGATTATGGTTGCGATATTCAGGTATGAACCAACATATTTGTGAGATGGTGTCATACTAATCTAAATTGACTTTGCATATGTGTGAATGATAATTGTGTATGAGTTTACAATGTGAACATGTTAGTTAGATATTGTTATGGATATCATGATCTTATGAGTGCTTGAGCTGATGTGTTGTAAAGTTATATCATGCTAACCTAGCCTTATTGTGTAGATACGATAGCCTCCCCAGATATACATTAAGGTATGAGTTTTCTTATGTCATATATTTGGTAATTGGTTGTTTGATTATGACGTCTATTTGGTGTTTGAGTGTTTGGTGCCTAGTTTATTTATTTAACATGGTATGTTTGCAAGTGGTTGAGTGATTGATGAATTGCTTAATATGAGTATGTGTTCCAATGACCTTGTTTTAATATGATTGTACTAACATGTATGTGTTGAGACAGTTGATATGTACTTAAATGTAGTTGATAGTTGTAACATTATGTCTAATGACTATGGATTAAGACATGATTGTTTGTTAACGTTGATTTCAAATTGATAAATATGATTGTCTTGATATTTGGAACATGTGGTTGACATGTGAAAGCATGATGCAGGGAGTTGCATGCCAAGAGAGGTTGCCATGAAATCTTGAAGAAGGCTCGGGTTGAGCTTTCCCTGGGAACCATGGGGATTGAGTCATGGTGTTTGTTGTTAGTCTCATGCTTTTGGTCTTTTATGAATTGTTGAGCTTGATTTACGGCTTTGTTTATATCTAGTGTATGGCCATACCACTTTGTTTGCGGAGTCATGTTATTATATATTTTTATGGTCTTCTTCTTGTTTGTTTATTGTCTTGCCTTTTTTGTTTTAAGTCTTGGGAATTGGTTGGGAAAGAGAAAAGTTGATGGAAATCGGGAGAGATGTGGGGTACCCAACCAATTATATAAGACCTAGATGAAGCTCTATGCATGAGTAAGCACATTGGAAGGTAAGAATATGACAGTTCGTTGGACTAGCTGGGTCCATTGTGGTAAATGGACAGTAGCAGTGAAGACACAAGAAATGTAACCAGAAAAGGTAAATTAAATGGATTTGAGGTGTCATAGGCCTTGGCTATGTTGGGAATTGTTGTTCTCAATGTTGTGCATGTGTTGCATAAATAAGGAAGTTCTCTGAACCTAGACCTTATGTTATATGGTAATTATTTTATGATCATGATTTTGTTATGTTTATATACATATACAAAATATATATGTATGAATGTCATTGCCTGACATGACCATGATTGTTTTATGCTAATGGATTATATATGCATGTATGTATGTTTTTGCCTGACATGATCATGATTTTTTTATGCTAACATTTATACATGTATGTATGTATCCATGTATCTATGTTAATATCTAACCGGGTTGTCAAGGACCATTCTTGTGGAGGAATGTTTGCTTATGTAGGAGAACGACATGAAGAGGTTCCTGGTCTATGAGGAATCAATTGGGAAGAGTAGTCATGAAAAATACATGAGGTCAGTATCATGTGGATATGATTTGGTATTGTATACTTGTATTATGCCTATGCTTATGTTATGACAAGTAATGTTGAAGGATACATCAATAAAGTGAAAGCAGTGTGGTCTGCGACATGCTAGGATAAGAATGGATGAGATACTAGAAGCAAGGTTTCTTGGTAAGGACAATGTGGTTTTGGAGGTGCGGTTATCTTGTTGAGCATACATTGTATATGTTGTACATGTTGCATCTATGATGTGTGCACTTGTGGTGTTGTGTATACATAGCATGTGTACATGTTATTTATGCAATGTTATGTACAAGATGGTACAAATAGGGTTGTGTGAATATTACATATGGGGTGTTGTATACATATTGTACTATCTTCATGATGTATATGCGACATGTGTGCATATGGTGCTATGTAAATGTTGGATATGCAGTGTTGTGTATAGATGATGCGTATGTACACATTGTATAGTGGTATAATGTACATGTGGCATTGTGTACACATTGTGCAGGTGGTGGCATGTACATGTGACATTGTGCACACATTGTGCAGGTGGTGCAGTGTATAAGCGGTACTGTGTACATGTTGTACATATGGTACTGGTGTACGTGTGGTATTGTGTGCATAACATTGATGTTGTGTTATGGGCATGCAGTATTATGTATGTGCATCATGTAGTCATGGTATTTCGGTGTGTGTACTTGTTGTGTTGTACTTTGTATAGGTACATGTATTGGGTGGTATTCCACATCGGGTATAAAGGGATTCACTGTGTTATACACTGGGTGTAGGTGTATGTGTTGTATGTCAGGTGTAGGTGCATGTATTGTATGGTGTGGTATGTCGTGTGGGTGTATGTGTGTGATGCACACTATGTGTCTATGCACATGGTTAAGGAGAAGGTGCTGGGTGTTTTTTGAGTGTAGCAACCGATCCGAAGTGTGTATGGAACAAAGACAAAGGTAGAAGCTAAGGATTGAGGAAAGGATAAGTAGCATCATTTTATTTCAATTTTATTATGCATGTGATTTATGACTATGGTATATGATGATTATATGTGATCTATGATTCTGGTTTATGATGGTTACATGTGATTTATGATTTTGATCTATGATGGTTATGTTTTGAGCTAACCTGATGTGATATTTTTATACATGTTGATTTGGTCAAAGATTCTAGTTGACTTCTTGTGACAGGAAGCAAATAGGATTCCAAGTGTACCTTATTGACGGACTACCAATGAGGTATGATTTGAAGTTATTTCAATTTATTTTGAATCTAATGGAAGTTATGTTCTTGGTACAGGAAGAATGAATAAGCCCAGTTGGGTGGTTGATCAACTACAAGAATTAGCAACAACAAAGGAATTGAAACAGGTAGTAGTATGCCGATAAAGCAGTTCAGGAACAGGCCCATTGTGGGACACTGGTACCCAATAGTGTCCATTGATTTCCATGAGCATGCTATGAACAGTATGATGTGTTGAGGCAGGTATATGCCTTGGTTTTTGTATCTTCTGATGTGAGGAACCCTTGCCAAGGGATGGGTTACCCGAGATGGGGGTGCTAGCGGAACTTGGAAGGTGAATGACTGCATGGAAGGGGTGACTGAATTCTCGAGGGACTGTGTAGCAGAGAAGGGAAGGTCACGGATGTATTTGTTTTGGTCATTATTATTGCCATATGGAATCAGATGCACATTGGGAGTGTTCCCTGGAACAATGAGTTGGTAACTGTTCGCTGAGAGGATAAGTGGCGCGGGATTATAACATTGGACATTGGATGCAGATTTGAACTTGCAGTGGATTCTGGATTTCCTGGGAAGGAGGTGGATCCTAGTATTACTTTGAGGGTGGAGGTGTGAGCTTGTAGATTCCCTTGTTGCGGCATCATATTATATTATTTGTTGGTTGAGCAAATGTACATATGTGTATATGTATATGTGGTTATTGTAAATACTATAATGAGCTATGTTAAAAAGCTCCATTATGTGGTATGTTGTCATGATGTTTTGATTTTGAGCATATATTTCATTGTAAATACTGCAACGAGTTGTGTTATAAATTGTTTACAAAATTCTTTTGGTTATAGGTGTCATTGATCATCGAGGATAGTGTTCCCCTAAGGGGGAGGGTTCTGTAATAGCCCTGATGAAAATTCTATGTAAAAATATATAAATACCACGGATGATGGGACACGTATTCTAAGTTGAACGGTGGGCAGGTCATCCTAGGGTGTTCATTCGGTTGTTTATTGCTAAGGAAATTGGCAAAAGGCAACGGCTAAGGCATTAAAGAGGCAAAAAGGTATTTTGGCACATTTATTTATGCAAATAATGGAAATTAGGAGAAAAGGAAGGTGAAAGGTCACATTTTGCATATGAGGACGAAATTAAAGGAAAATAATGGAAAATGAAGAAAATAGAGGCCTCATTAATAAAAAGGCTTATGAGGATTAGTGACAAGACTTGATGAGTTCAGTTTTGGATCTCTCTCATTATTCTATCTCTCTTTCTCATACTCTTGGTTACTTAGAGTTTTCTTGGAGCACTCTTGGAGGGTGTGACATACTTGGATTCTTGGAGAAAGAAGGCAAAGGAAGAGTAGGAAAGTGCAAGAAGGCATCGACATTAGTAGCTACATCATATTTTCTTGCAAGTACTGAGTTGCATGTATGATTTCTTCACTAATTTTCGCATGCATGGCACATGCATGTGGTTTTTTGGTTATGATCTTGTTGTGCTGTAAAACAACTCCCCATTTCATAAAATTTTACTTTCAAAACTATAATATGAAATGGGTCCCTTTTAGATAAAATTGGTATCAACTTATCATTCCTCAAAAGGTCCAAAAAGAAACAAAACATTATAAACCTTTTGAGACAACATATAATCGGTATTATAATAAAAATGAATAATTCTTTATTATTGCGATAAAGCGATCGGAAGATCGCATATCGCAATAACAAATAATGCATAACAAAAGACCCATTGGTTTTCCCCGATGTGACAAGCACGAATAACTATTGGATATCGGGAAGCTAAGCAATCGTAACAAAAGGCCCCTCTCTTTGCTCCGATGCGATATCGCTATCGGCAATCGGAGAGTGTAACATGCATGCAACAAAAGGCCCTCTTCTAAAAACTCCCGATGCGAATTAGCGATATCGCCATCGGCGATCGGGGATTTCGCGATGACACCAATATAACTACTCAAACATTCCTTCAATCTCCAATTGTGATAAAGCTAAGCGTGACTTTCAAAAAGGATTGATAAGGCTTGGGTATATTGTGTTAAATTATTACTAAAAGCCTTTCTATTCCCGATAGTGATTCACTTACGATCAACTGCCAAAAAATCAAAGCCACGATTAAATGAACTATTCGGCGAATAAAGGATATGATGAGCATTTAAATGATTGACAGGTTTAAACGGCCAATTAATGGAGCAGTTATACCAAAATCTCTACAAAGATTGTATCTGCGGCAGTCTTATGTTAATCCTCCATTATTCATTGATTGATATAATTCTTTCATACTTGGTTTGTGCCACCTATTCTCTGCATTACGTTCATTTTATCTCCTGTGCAGAGCTCCTCCGAGGCAGTGAATTTAGGCCAAATGGGGAAGAAATCTAAGAAATTTGGAACAGCTTCAGCTTTCGCAGTAACAGGACAACATATTGTCGATCCGGGACCAAGTGAAAAAGGATTAATCTCAGACACCACATGTCTTGGTCTCGGTAATACTACTTGGTAGAGCATCTATAATCTGGTTGAGGCCGAAGAGCCTCAGGAAACATCAGTACAAGCTACAGCTGGTTCAAACCGAAAGTTCGAGGCTACCCTAAAGGATTTGGCCGATTCTTACCTATACCGGACAACGGCTCGAGAGCAAATTCTTCCATGCATAGATGTGGTAAGATGGGCAGTTGAGGAAATTCCAGTTACAAACAGAACATTTTGCACTATCGACGAGAGAGTATTCGATTCATTTCAGCCCAATGATTTGAGACAAATGTACCATTTGCCCGAACTAGAGAAGAAGTATAATAAAGCATTTCTGGAGAAGTTCAGAGATGAAAATGAAACTGAATCAGCACCTATACGGGAATGGAGACAGAACCTAGCGAAACACAAGCATGAGTCCTCGGGTAAGTACTCTGTCGATTCCTTGTGTTTTCCTTATTGTTATGCTGGAGCGATGATGTGTAGGATTTGGGGGTTGCATGATTCCTAAAAATTCTCCATAGAGATGGTACCTTTAATGGAAGCAGCATGCAATAGCGAAATAATGGATTGGGGCAATATATTATTTGATAAGTTAGCAACAACTATTCTTGAGTTCAGAAAAAAACCCGCGTTACTGATAGGTTTATTCCCCCATTTTACTTTAGTGCCTATCTTAGATACTCTCTGTTTTAACTCCGAATTTCCTATGCTGGGGTGGAGATGGACTCCACAGACCCCATGCCCATTCACATCTATCACCTGAAGTTGTGGAAAGCCCATTATAAACACCACCTATATTAAGCTTGCAACGGATTTATGTTACCCGTTTACTATGCAATTTTTGACAAACCTGCTCCTAAGATTTCCTCACAACCAGAGATTGACTTGACAGCCTTAGGAACCTGGTTCGGAGAAGAAAAATTTACATATGTAAGAGTTTTCGGCAGTCATGCCAGGCCTCATGTCCTCCCCTTGTATATACCCGACAAACTATTGGCTTGAGAGATAACATATCAGCTTACATGCGCAGGAGCTACAAAGACTCTGAGGAATTCAAAGAAGCAAATCTAGCCTCCTTTTCCTCTAAGGTGTGGTGTTTACACTCTACATGACTACAAGCATGCAAAGAAAGAAGCAGAAAAGTTAAATATACTGAATCTCGCCACTCTTCCTAATAGACGATTTGATCCAAACAAAGTTGTCTATAATGTACTAGAACAGGCAAAACTCACTAAATTTGAACATAAAGAAGATGAGTTTGATGACGTATTCTCGTCGGCCGAGTCATTATTTCAGGTTCAAGAGATAGCTAAAATGAGATATCACGGCGACGGGTTAGTCGGATTTAACAAACTTAGAGAGTAGAGGTTGCAAACTCTACCTCTAGATTTGTTAGCCACTACCCCGATGACACAGTCAAGCAAGCCTGAACAGAGACTTACCAATGAACCTCCTGCTACATCAGAAATTTTTGACAAAGTCCAAGGAAGAGAGCAGGAAGAACTCCAAAGGAAAGAACAAGAAGAAGCACAGAGGAAAGAACAGGAAGAAGCACAGAGGAAAGAACAAGAGAGAATACATGAGGAGGAACATAAAAGGCAACAGGAGCAGAGCAGCAAGGATGTGAATGTCGATACCCAGATTGACCCAAGATTGCTCCAGGAATGGCAGCAGTTCGACTCAATCATAAGCAATCTTGAAAGCTCAAGAGATGCCGATACATCCAAAGCGACTGATACACAGGATACAGTGTCAAAAGAGGTTCCAAGCGAAGGAACCAGTGGTCTACCCCCTACTACAAACTTAGAAATAATTCCCAAGGATCCTTCAGATCAAATCATTTTGCAAGTGGAGGATATACCTCCATTGGATGTCTTTTATAGCCCAAAGCATAGGGCCGTAGTAAAGCGACAATGGAAAAGGAGAAGGATTGATCAACCTTCCCTTTTCCCTGAACAAACAGTGACAACCAACGTAGTTTGGAAGGAGGAGTTTGATCCTTCCAATGACCTAAAAAATTTGTCCCATTATGCTGGAGCCTATTCGGCAGCCACCATGGACAAGGCATCAGAAGTGAGTAATTTGTTAAAAGAAAAAGACCAGGCAATCGCTTTGTTACAAGTACAACTATCGGAGGCACAACAGAAAGTAGAACGATTAGAACAACAATTGACAATGCAACAACAGTTAAATAATCAACTGAACAAGTAGTTACATTAAGAGAAACAAAGGGTATATTCGAGCGCGATTCAAAGGCAGAAAGAATTATCGGAGGCATTAGAAAAATTGAAGACAATGAATGAACAGATGATAAAGACAAAAGATGAGCAAATTGCTCAATTATCAGGTCAAATAGAGAAGTTCAAGAGTCTTCTGCTGCTTGCTGATTTCAGAGCAGAAGCACTATAGATTAATAAGGCACTGGTAACACAAATAAGATTATTGTGTCATAAAATTGCTCAAGTTGAACCCCTGTGTGACATAACAGCACCAATAATAGATAAATCAATCGACGCTAGACAGGACTTAGAGCAGGCCGATGAGACCTTAACAGATTTTCTTACTTGGCAGGACACTAGTGAGGGACAGGCAGCAAATTTGCCTAAAATCCTAGAATCCCATAAAGAAATTCTATTCATGGAGTGGCAGTCCCAATTGATAAAGGCAGAGAGAGCAGTTTCTGGATGCAAATTATCCACGAGTAATTTGATTGAATTGATTAACAATACTCACTATTTATCTAATATGATCTCTCAATGTACACCAAGTAAATTACTATGGGCCAAAACATTGGAGCAATCATGTTATCAAGAGCTGGAAAAGAATGGGAGATTGATCACATGTATTAAAAGTTTATGTTGGGGCACCTATTGGTTGTTCTTAGTAAAACCATACAACCAGGGAGTTGCCCTCAAGTGCCTAATAGATGCAATTGGGTGTATCATTCCCGATATACACGATGCCACCTATTCTTCTCAACTCAATTCTCGTCTCAGCCGCCCTCAAGAAGTGGAACCGATGCTAGCGATATGCCAACTCAGGTCGAAAGGCAAATAGCCAGAGTGATGAATCATGTTGCCGACTACCAGATTGCTGTGGGGGAGATATTCAAGATAAAGTTATACCAATTTAGTAGCATTTTAATTTTGTAGTTAGTTAGTTTAATTAAGTATTTATAGACCCTTTCATGTATTTAGAAAGGGTCGTAAGTTTTTGTATATGACTTAAACCTGAAGTTGCACTACTGTACTTCATGTATATTTTTTTATAAAGACTGGACCAGTTATTCCAATTTTGATAACGAAGCTTTTATGTGGATGTGCACTACTGCCTTTATTTAAAAGTATTTATGAGTCGGAAGAAGGAATTCGAATTGCGATTGATGTTGGGAATGATTTGCAGCTCATATGGTACTACTATCTATGTCTGAATTCATTCTTTTTATGTGAATTGTTATTTGATCATTCTTGCTATTATTGAATATATGCATTTGTTTCAACAACATTCTTTATACTTTCCACTATTGGATGTTTACAGTGTGCTTTTCTTCTAATCATACATGTATCAGTAATATAAAAAGATAAGTGTAATAATGTATAAATTACTTTGTTCAACTATTTGAACAAAGCAATTATTATATGAATGAATGTCTATGTTTATTGATTAGAGTCATCTATATTCCTATTGATGAACAGAGATCATCAAACGTTGCACTTAAGAATAGAAGCTTCCCGGATAGAATAGTCATTTGTATTTTTGCTTTTAGATTAAGTCATTAATCCATTATCACTTATTAGAAAATTAGTCACTCATCCATCCCTTTTTATTCATCACTGGGAAACTGGTCCCATTACATCCAGTCGGAGCCACCATTTCAAACGGAAAAGGAGTTGTATTAAGGTCTGGACCGGGTGGTTATCCCTCGATGTTGATGCAACGATTTTCGAGGCATCAACATTTTTGGCACTAGAAGGAGGGCCACCAACTATGAATGGCAAGTAAACTAAAATATATATACCATTATCAGAGCAAATCTCCCTCCACTTCACCTCAGACCTCCCATTTGCATTCTGAAATACCAATATCCAAACGAGAAGAAGAGGGATTAACTACCACTGCTCAACCTCATCATACTTCAGAACGATTAAGTCTTGAGTCCCCTGAAGTTCAGTCTCTCATCCAGAAACTTCAAGGCTTTTCCATATCACCTCAGAAATCTGAAGTATCTCAAGGCAGTGAGACTTCGCAATTCCATCTACCTCACCCTCTCACCAGACTCCGAAGTGAAAAAATCAGCATAGAACCTGCTGAGTTGCCTTTACTGAAAAGGAAAAAGGCTAAAAAGAACACTGAAGGATCTGGTAGTGAGACCTTTTCTCCATCACCTTCCATCTCATCCTCTCCAGTGCGAAGTCAAACATCCAATCCCCCATTACATATTGTTGTCCGGCAGGGATCACCAACTTCAACATCACAATATATTCAATCATCAATACCAACTCCTCCCCAAACACGTGGAACTCCATCGAAAATTGTTGTTACTCCCAAGATGGCTCAGAATCCATGGAACAGTCCTGGTGAAGTCACTATGCCTGCACCATTACATCCATTACCTGATTATCCTGAGAAGTGGTTACCAAAATTTAATACAGATACTGGAACATTGGTTGAGGAACACATTAACAATTTCATGTTGTCAGTTAATCTAAAAGGAGTAACAGAAGAAGATGTTGTAGTTAGACTTTTCCCCTACACTTTACAAGGATCAGCTGGGTCTTGGTATTTTTCCTTACCCTCTGGATCCATTACCAGCTGGAATATCATTCAAGAGCAGTTTCTTACCAGATATGGTGATGATAGATCCTTGGTGACACTGATTAATGATCTTTCAAATATAAGGATTGAATCTAGAGAACCTATCAAGGAGTTTAACTCCCGATTCAATAAGCTCTTGAATAAAATCCCTACCGATTCCAAGCCAAGTGAGGAAATTAGAAGCGAGTGGTATATCACAGTCCTACCTTCAAATATAGCCATTTTTGTAGATAGGGCTAGGAAACTAACTTTAGCCGAAAACATGAAAGAAGCGCTCGCTGTGGAAAAACGCATTATCACTTTCGAAAAGAAAGCTGCTCTCGAAGATAGGAAATCCAAAAGAGTTTCTTTTAAGGATGATTCAAAGAACAAAACCCTTAAAGATCCATACGATATGGAGGGTCTACAAAAGGTCCTCAACGATGTCAAATGAAATGGTTGAAATTAAAAAGCAAGTAGCAGAAACTTCAACAAAGAAACCATATAGGAATTTTAAGAAACCTGAGTCAAACCACCAAATGTTATATCTAATGTAGATTCAAATCCTGAAGAGGAAGAAGAAGATGAAACAATTCCACCATCCGATGAATTCGAAGAAGAGGAAGTTGTTGAATGCCATGGAATGTGGGACTTCATATTACCTAACTCGAATACAGAAAATGAACAAGAAGCTTTTCGTGTGACTAACAGGAGTAAAGGTGCCCATGAACCTATCTAGGCAAGTTCAAGGAAAAGGAGTGCAGGTACTACTACTACAAAGGAAAAGGTACCCACAAAGAAGCCAGCTGCAACACTACCTAAAAACTAACCATCATCCTCAAATATACCTTCATCATCTAAAATGTTGGTAGTATCGGATTCAATGGATTACAATATTGTTGATGATATGAAGAAGACTAAGGCAAACATCACCATATTTGAACTTAGCAAATTAAAACCTTAGCAGAAATTGCTTCTTAAGGAACTAAATGCAGTTCCTTCTTTGCCGCTTCCTAGTGCTAAAGCTGCAAATGATTCAGGACAACCACCTTCTGGTAGAGTTGAAGCTACTGATACAATTCTAATTGGAGACAGATCAAATTCCCATACCCCCCCTTTCCTCTTAACCTACGAGATCTATAATCGAAATCTACACAACTGTATGATTGACTCAGGGGAATCCTCTAATATAATGCCAGCTTCAGTTTGTTCCAAACTGAACATTGAGCCCCAAAAGTCTTCAATTCACATTGTGCAGTTAGATAGAACCAAAGTCCAGGTTTTAGGGGAAATCAACTCTGTGACTATCAGGTTATCGGCTGATCCACGAGTAGTTCAAAGAATTGATATCTTAATTGCTGATATACCTGAGTTTTATGGTTTAATCTTGAGTAG
>APFE031081339.1:22023-63883 GCA_000404065.3 Pinus taeda | reverse complement strand
CAAAAGGTTTTGCAGGAGCTACATGACGGACCAGCAGGAGGACGTTTTGGAGCTGATACAACAACTCACAAAATCATTCATGCTGGATATTATTGGCCAACCCTATTCAGAGAATACTCACAAATATGTAAGTAAATGCCAAAGTTTTGTCAAATCTCCAGTGGAAGACAAAGAAAACCAGCTTTCCCTTTGCAACCAGTCAACATTGATCAACCTTTCAAGCAATGGGGATTGGATATCATTGGAGAAATAACTCCACAGTCCTCCAAACAACATAAGTATATCCTTACTGCTACTGATTACTTTACTAAGTGGGTTGAAGCAATTCCTTTAAAGACAACAAACTCTGAAGTAATTATAGAGTTTATAGACCAATTCATCATTACCAGGTTTGGTGTCCCAAATGCTCTTGTTTTCGATAATGCATCTTATTTCTCTGGAAATTCTATGTTTGAGTTCGCTATTAAAGAGGATTTAAATTGAAATATTTTGCAAATTACTATCCCCAGGGTAACGGTTTAGCAGAATCTACCAATAAAAATCTAGTCAAAATTATTAAGCGAAGTATTGAACAGAATCATAAAAACTGGCATAAATCTTTGATATTTGCACTATGGGCTGATAGAATAACACAGAAGGCTTCCATAGGTACTTCTCCATTCAATCTTGTATATGGGAAAGAAGTAGTTCTACCAACCAATCTATTGCTTCCTTCTCTAGCCCTAGTTCAGTTTATTGAAGAAAGCCCCTCTTCTTCCATTCAACTAAGACATGATAAAATCTTAAAATTAGAAGAAGAAAGAGAAAATGCCAAAATTACTCATGCAAAACATCAGCAGATTATCAAGTCATCTTTTGATTCAACTTCATCTAGTTCAAAACAGTTGCAGGTTGGTGATCTAGTTCTGAAATGGAACAAAACCCATGAGGATAAAGGAAAACACACCAAGTTCCAGAAGATGTGGCTTGGACCATTTCAGATCAACGAGAAGATAGGCCATTCAACGTTCATATTACTAGATCTATCAGGAAAGAGAGATTCTCTTCCTGTTAATGGCCTCATCTTAAAGAAATTTTCAATTGAGGAGGTAACCCCTTCTCCTTTTTAAATTTCGGTAGAATTTGTAGTTTTTAGGATTATTAGGAAATAAAGTTGTAAGATATCTTCCATTGGCCTTTTCTATACTGAAAAGTTTCTCAAAAGAAGTAGTTTTGATATTTTTTTTTAAAAATAGAAGCCTTAAACAAAAGGGACAATTTGTAGGAAATTTGGTATATTCACATTTTGAAACCCCATTTCATTTTTGTGAAATCTTCTCAAGATTTGGATGTACTGTAAATCATTTTAATGTTTTCAAATTGGCCACAAAAAGGTTATCAATATCAAAGCAGAAACTAATTCAATCTTAGCATCTTCAACTCTTACCCTGTCATCCATTCTCTCTTAAGGAGAAAATTGTCCATCCCATTCATCCAAGTTTATGATTACTCAGAGTGTAATTCTAAAAAATTTGATGTAAAAGATAAGGGGTCTTATTACAAGCTTGCTTACCATGATCATTGGTATATAGTTTAACCGACGTTACCAACACTTCATACCAAAATAAGGTAATGGCTTATAATCATAAGACAAGGGGTCTCATTATGAGCCAGCTTGTTTGGTTAGATTACAACAAGTGAATGGCATTGTCAAAAAGCTGGCCACCAAACCATGACAATGGCTTTTTATCTTACAAAATAATAGAAAAGGAAAAAGAAATACAAAATATGAAAGCATATTTTGAATTCATTCTTTTAATCATACTCTGAAATGGATGGGATAATGGACAGTCAAATGGTAAAAGGTATCCCTATCGAAACTATGAACGGTTGCTGGCAGCAGAGGCTCTACCTATGACAAAGGAGTCAATTAAAAAGGCTAAGTTGGAAAGGTTTTTTGTTTTATCATTATCAACCAATAGAGGCCAATTTAAAACTTAGAATGTATTTAATTTTAACAAGAGAAGAAAATTAGCAAAAATAGCTCTTATTATATTTAGAATGTATGTATACTTGGTTATATTAGAATTTTCCTCTTTGATAAGATTTCTATATAAAAAAAGTCTAAGTATTTCAATATTTCTCAGAGATAACTATTTCTCCCAGCGAATTGCCAAGTGTTGTGTTGTACAACAAGCCCCCATTTCATAAAATTTTACTTTCAAAACTATAATATGAAATGGGTCCCTTTTAGATAAAATTGGTATTAACTTATCATTCCTCAAAAGGTCCAAAAAGAAACAAAACATTATAAACCTTTTGAGACAACATATAATCGGTCTTATAATAAAAAATGAATAATTCTTTATTATTGCGATAAAGCGATCGCAAGATCGCATATCGCAATAACAAAGGATGCATAACAAAAGACCCATTGGTTTTCCCTGATGCAACAAGCACGAATAACTATTGGATATCAGGAAGCTAAGAAATCGTAACAAGAGGCCCCTCTCTTTGCTTCGATGCGATATCGCTATCGGTGGTCGGAGAGTGTAACATGCATGCAACAAAAGGCCCTCTTCTAAAAAATCCCGATGTGAATTAGCGACATCACCATCGACGATCGGGGATTTCGCAATGACACCAATATAACTACTCAAATATTCCTCCGAGCTCCGATTGCGATAAAGCTAAGCGTGACTTTCAAAAAGGATTGATAAGGCTTGGGTATATTGTGTTAAATTATTATTAAAATCCTTTCTATTTGCGATAGTGATTCACTTACGATCAACCGCCAAAAAATCAAAGCCACGCTTAAATGAACTATTCGCTGAATAAAGGATATGATGAGCATTTAAATGATTGACAGGTTTAAATGGCCAATTAATGGAGCAGTTATGCCAAAATCTCTTCAGAGATTGTATCCGCGGCAGTCTTATGTTAATCCTCCATTATTCATTGATTGATATAATTCTTTCATACTTGGTTTGCGCCACCTATTCTCTGCATTACGTTCATTTTATCTCCTGTGCAGAGCTCCTCTGAAGCAGTGAATTTAGGCCAAATGGGGAATAAATCTAAGAAATTTGGAACAGCTTCAGCTTTCGCAGTAACAGGACAACATACTGTCGATCCGGGACCAAGTGAAAAAGGATTAATCTCAGACACCACATGTCTTGGTCTCGGTAATACTACTTGGTAGAGCATCTATAATCTGGTTGAGGCCGAAGAGCCTCAAGAAACATCATTACAAGCTACAGCTGGCTCAAACCGAAAGTTCGAGGCTACCCTAAAGGATTTGGCTGATTCTTACCTATACCGGACAGCTTCTCGAGAGAAAACTCTTCCATACACAGATGTGGTAAAATGGGCAGTTGAGGAAATTCCAATTACAAATAGAACATTTTGCACTATTGACGGGAGAGTATTCGGTTCATTTCAGCCCAATGATTTGAGACAAATGTACCGTTTGCCCGAACCAGAGAAGGAGTATAACAAAGAATTTCTGGAGAAGTTCAGAGATGAAAATGAAACTGAATCAGCACCTATACGGGAATGGAGACAGAACCTAGCGAAACACAAGCATGAGTCCTCAGGTAAGTACTCTGTCGATTCCTTGTGTTTTCCTTATTGTTTTGCTGGAGCGATGATGTGTAGGATTTGGGGGTTGTATGATTCCTCAAAATTCTCCATAGATATGGTACCTTTAATGGAAGCAACATGCAATAGCGAAATAATGGATTGGGGCAATATATTATCTGATAAGTTAGCAACAACTATTCTTGAGTTCAGAAAAAAAACCCACGTTACTGATAGTTTTATTCCTCCATTTTACTTTAGTGCCTACATCTTAGATACTCTCTGTTTTAACTTCGAATTTCCTGTGCTGGGGTGGAGATGGACTCCACAGGACCCCATGCCCATTCATATCTATCACCAGAAGTTGTGGAAAGCCCATTATAAACACCACCTATATCAAGTTTGCAATGGATTTATGTTACCCATTTACTATGCAATTTTTGACAAACCTGCTCCTAAGATTTCCTCACAACCAGAGATTGACTTGACAGCCTTAGGAACCTAGTTCGGAGAAGAAAAATTTACATATGTAAGAGTTTTCGGCAATCATGCCAGGCCTCATGTCCTCCCCTTGTATATACCCGACAACCTATTGGCTTGAGAGATAACATATCAGCTTACATCGACAGGAGCTACAAAGACTCTGAGGAATTCAAAGAAGCAAGTCTAGCCTCCTTTTCCTTGAAGGTGTGGCGTTTACACTCTGCATGACTACAAGCATGCAAAGTAAGAAGCAGAAAAGATAAATATACTGAATGTCGCCACTCTTCCTAACAGACGATTTGATCCAAACAAAGTTGTCTATAATGTACTAGAACAGGCAAAACTCACTAAATTTGAACATAAAGAAGATGAGTTTGATGACGTATTCTCGTCGGCCGAGTCATTATTTCAGGTTCAAGCGATAGCTAAAATGAGATATCACGACGACGGGTTAGTCAAATTTAACAAACTTAGAGAGCAGAGGTTGCAAACTCTGCCTCTAGATTTGTTAGCCACTACCCCAATGACATAGTCAAGCGAGCCTGAACAGAGACTTACCAATGAACCACCTGCTACATCAGGAATTTTTTATGAAGTCCAAAGAAGAGAGCAGGAAGAACTCCAGAGGAAAGAACAGGAAGAAGCACAGAGGAAAGAATAGGAAGAAGCACAAAGGAAAGAACAAGAGAGAATACATGAGGAGGAATAGAAAAGGCAACAGGAGCAGAGCAGCAAGGATGTGAATGTCGATACCCAGATTGACCCGAGATTGCTCCAGGAATGGGAGCAGTTCGACTCAATCATAAGAAATCTTGAAAGCTCAAGAGATGCCAATACATCCAAAGCGACTGATACACAAGATACAGTGTCAAAAGAGGTTCCAAGCGAAGGAACCAGCGGTCTACCCCCTACTACAAACTTAGAAATAATTCCCAAGGATCCTTCAGATCAAATCATTTTGCAAGTGGAGGATATACCTCCATTGGATGTCTTTTATAGCCCAAAGCACAGGGCTGTAGTAAAGCGACATCGGAGAAGGAAAAGGATTGATCAACCTTCCCTTTTCCCTGAACAAACAGTGACAACCAACGTAGTTTGGAAGGAGGAGTTCGATCCTTCCGATGATCTAACAAAGTTGTCCCAATATTTTGGAGCCTATTCGGCGGCCACCATGGACAAGGCATCAGAAGTGAGTAATTTGTTAAAAGAAAAAGACCAGGCAATTGCTTCGTTACAAGTACAGCTATCGGAGGCACAACAGAAAGTAGAACGATTAGAACATCAATTGACAACGCAACAACAGTTAAATAATCAACTGAACAAGCAGTTACATTAAGAGATTCACAAAGGGTAGATTCGAGCGCGATTCAAAGGCAGAAAGAATTATCGGAGGCATTAGCAAAATTGAATACAATGAATGAACAGATGATAAAGACAAAATATGAGCAAATTGCTCAATTATTAGGTCAAATAGAGAAGTTCAAGAGTCTTCCGCTGCCTGCTGATTTCAGAGCAGAAGCACTACAAATTAATAAGGCACTGGTAACACAAATAAGATTATTGTGTCATAAAATTGCTCAAGTTGAACCCCTTTGTGACATAACAACATCGATAATAGATAAATCAATCGATGCTAGATAGGACTTAGAGAAGGCCGATGAGACCTTAACAGATTTTCTTAATTGACAGGACACTAGTGAGGGACAGGCAGCAAATTTGCCTAAAATCCTAGAATCCCATAAAGAAATTCTATTCATGGAGTGGCAGTCCCAATTGATGAAGGCAGAGAGAGGAGTTTCTAGATGCAAATTATCCACGAGTAATTTGATTGAATTGATTAACAATACTCACTATTTATCTAATATGATCTCTCAATGTACACCATGGAAATCACTATCAGCCAAAACATTGGAGCAATCATGTTATCAAGAGCTGGAAAAGAATGGGAGATTGATCACAGGTATTAAAAGTTTAAGTTGGGACACCTATTGGTTGTTCCTAGTAAAACCATACAGCCAAAGAGTTGCCCTCAAGTGCCTAATAGATGCAATTGGGTGTATCATTACCGATATACACGACGCCACCTATTCTGCTCAACTCAATTCTCGTCGCAGCCGCCCTCAAGAAGTGGAACTGATGCTAGCGATATGCAACCTCAGGTCAAAAGGCAAACAGCCAGAGTGATGAATCATGTTGCCGACTGCCAGATTGCTGTGGGGGAGATATTCAAGATAAAGTTATACCAATTTAGTAGAATTTTAATTTTGTAGTTAGTTAGTTTAATTAAGTATTTATAGACCCTTTCATGTATTTAGAAAGGGTCATAAGCTTTTGTATATGACCTAAACCTGAAGTTGCACTACTGTACTTCAGGTATATTATTTTATAAAGACTGGACCAATTATTCCAATTTTGATAAAGAAGCTTTTATGTGGATGTGCACTACTGCCTTTATTTAAAAGTATTTATGAGTCGGAAGAAGGAATTTGAATTGTGATTGATGTTGGGAATGATTTGCAGCTCATATGGTACTACTATCTATGTCTGAATTCATTCTTTTTATGTGAATTGTTATTTGATCATTCTTGCTATTATTGAATATATGCATGTGTTTCAACAACATTCTTTATACTTTCCACTATTGGATGTTTACAGCGTGCTTTTCTTCTAATCATACATGTATCAATAATATAAAAAGATAAGTGTAACAATGTTTTATTAATTACTTTGTTCAACTATTTGAACAAAGCAATTATTATATGAATGAATGTCTATGTTTATTGAATAGAGTCATCGATATGCCTATTGATGAACATAGATCATCAAACGTTCCACTTAAGAATAGAAGCTTCCCGGGATAGAATAGTTATTTGTATTTTCGCTTTTAGATTAAGTCATTAATGCATTATCACTTATTAGAAAACCAGTCACTCATCCATCCCTTTTTATTCATCACTGGGAAATTGGTCCCATTATATCTAGTCGGAGCCACCATCCCAAACGGAAAAGGAGCTGTATTAAGGTCCGGACCGGGTGGTTATCCCCCAATGTTGATGCAAAGATTTTAGAGCCATCAACATTTTTTGCGCTAGAAGGAGGGCCACCAACTATGAATGGCAAGTAAATCAAAATCTATATACCATTCTCAGAGAAAATCTCCCTCCACTTCACCTCAGACCTCCCGTTTGCATTCTGAAATACTAATATCCAAACGAGAAGAAGAGGGATCAACTACCACTGCTCAACCTCATCATACTTCAGAACGATTAAGTCCTGAGTCCCCTGAAGTTCAGTCTCTCATCCAAAAACTTCAAGGCTTTTCCATATCTCCTCGGAAATCTGAAGTATCTCAAGGTAGTGAGACTTTGCAATTCCATCTACCTCACACTGTCACCAGACTCCAAAGCGAAAAACTCAGCATAGAACCTGCTGAGTTGCCTTTACCGAAAAGGAAAAGGGCTAAGAAGAACACTGAAGGATCTGGTAGTGAGACCTTTTCTCCATCATCTTCCATCTCATCCTCTCCAATGCGAAGTCAAACATCCAATCCCCCATTACATATTGGTGTTCGGTAGGGATCACCAACTTCAACATCACAAACTATTCAGTCATCAAAACCAACTCCTCCCCAAACACCTGGAACTCCATCGTCAATCATTCTTTGGCAATTATACTGCCCAACCATCCCCTTTCTCAGTAAACAATTTCACATCCCAAATCAAAACAATTTCACAAACCGATAGATCAAGATGTGTTAATGTTGCTGAGAACACTGTAAATAAAATTGTTGATAATTCTTTATTTTGGTCTTTATACTTCGACGATCTAAATCCAGTGAAGGATCAGGAGAAGGGTGTATTTTAGTTAGCCTTTAGGGAGAAAAAACGATGGTGTCTTGTAGGTTGGAATTCGAATGCACAAATAACACAGCTGAGTATGAGGCCTTAGTTCAAGTACTATATAAAGCTATTGGCCTTAAAGTTCAATATTTGAAAGTGTTTGGTGATTCAGAGATTGTCATAAAACAAGTCAGAAATACAATTCATTGTCTTTCTAGTCACCTTAAGCACTATCAGTGTTTGGTCCAGGAACTTATATCCCATTTTTTAACATTCAATATTTCACCTATTCCCAGATCCCATAATGCAGCAGCTGAGTTTCTAGCCAATGTTGCTTCTAAACTACTACCTTTCGAAGATTATAGCCCAGATAGATTTTCAGTAGAGTTAATTTTTAGACCATCTATTCCTGACAATGTCACCAATTGGCGAGTGTTCAATCACGATGAAGACATCTTACATTTCTTGACTTTCGACAAGTCCTACGATGATCAAATCATTGATGAAAGCGGTCATGATCTCCAGATGAAGGAAAAGCACGAGGAAAACTCAATACCAAAACCTGTGGTTAAACTTGAGGATCTCTACGATATTAAAGACAAGTTTAAACGGGTAACCAATTCAAAGCTTCAAAGTTCCACCTTAAGATTTGAATTGATTAACCTCGGTACGGAGCACAATCCTCAAAGCATCAATTTGGGATTATGACTTTCTGTGGAAGAAAGGATATCATTCATTAGATTATTAAGAAAAAATAAACATGTCTTCGCTTGGAAATATGATGATTTAAAAACATATGATACACCAATCATTCAACATACCATTCCAATGCTTTTTGAACAAAAACCAGTTCAACAAAAGTTGAGGAAAATACATCCAAACTCAGAGAGTCAAATAAAATCAGAACTCAATAAACTCTTGAAAGCTAAGATTATTTTTCTTGTTCGACACTCAAACTGGGTTTCCAATATGGTGCCTGTTAGGAAGAAAAATGGCGACATCAGGATTTGCATAGATTTCAGAAATTTGAACAAGGCAAGCCAAAAAGATAATTTCCCATTACCTACCATGGAGCAGATACTCCATTCAGTAGCAGGTTCTGAGTTAATGTCCTTTTTAGATGGTTTTTCAGTATATAACCAAATTTTGGTCCATCCTGATGAGAGATTCAAAACTACCTTCAGAACAAAATGGGGAACTTACGCTTATCAGAAAATTCCTTTTGGACTTATTAACGCAGGAGCTACATTCCAAAGAGCAATGGATATAGTCTTCAAACGATTGATCAACAAAACAGTAGTTGTCTATTTAGATGATATTACTGTATTTTCCAAGAAGAGATCTAATCATTTACATGATTTGAATCAAATCTTTGAACACTGCAGAAGGTATGGTATTTCACTCAATCCCAAAAAATCCTTCTTTGCTCTTAATCAAGGAAAGCTCTTGGGCTTTATCGTTTCCAAAGATGTTATTTATATTGATCCTGATAGGATTAAAGAGATTTCTGAAATTCCATTTCTTCATAAAAAAAAATCCATGCAGTCATTTTTAGGTCAAATTAACTTTGTCAAGAGATTTGTTCCCGATTTTTCCCACATCATTTTAGCATTACAAACCATGATTAAGAAAAATTCAGTTTTTAGATGGGGATCTGTAGAAAAGGAAGAATTTGATTCAATTAAACAATCAATAATCAATGCCCCCGCTTTAAACACTCCTAATTTTTCTAATCATTTCATATTGTATACTATTGCGTCTGATTCATCTTATGCAGCAGTACTCACTCAAATTAATGATCACAACTTCGAAGCACCGATTTCATTTTATATTTCAAATCTTCAGGGTGCATAACTAAATTATTCAGAAGTTGAAAAACAAGCCTTTGCTGTGTATAAAGCTGTCAAACATTACAGACCCTTCCTTTTAAAAGCCCATACAAAAGTTATAGTTCCTTTTTCTGCAGTAAGGCAATTACTAATGCAAAGGGAATTAGGTGAAAAGAGGGCAAATTGGGTTACAGCACTTCAAGAATATGACTTGGAAATCAAGCCAGCAAAGATTGTTAGGGGCCACGGTTTTTGTAGGTTATTAGCAGGAGCATCCAACATTCAAGAATCAGGTGATACAGAACATATTGAAGAAATCAACCAGATAAGTATCACTAATTCTGAATCTCAATATCCAGACTTGATATTTTATTTGAAAAATGGATATGCACCTCCTAATATTTCTTATAAAAACAAACGGGCCATTAGATTAAAAGCAAAAAACTTCATAATCATTGATGATGTACTTTTTAGGCAAAATTATGATTCAATTTTATTAAGATGCATAGAAAAACCTGAAGCACAAAAGGTTTTGCAGGAGCTACATGATGGAACAGCAGGAGGACATTTTGGAGCTAACACAACAACCCACAAAATCATTCATGCTGGATATTATTGGCCCACACTATTCAGAGATACTCACGAATATGTAAGGAAATGATGAAGTTGTCAAATCTCCAGTGGAAAACAAAGAAAACCAGCTTTCCCTTTGCAACCAGTCAACACTGATCAACCTTTCGAGCAATGGGGATTGGATATCATTGGGAAAATAACTCCACAGTCCTCCAAACAACATAAGTATATCCTTACTGCTACTGATTACTTTACTAAGTGGGTTGAAGCAATTCCTTTAAAGACAACAAACTCTGAAGGAATTATAGATTTTATAGATCAATTCATCATTACCAGGTTTGGTGTCCCAAATGCTCTTGTTTTCAATAATGCATCTTATTCTCTGGAAATGCTATGTTTGAGTTCGCTATTAAAAGAGGATTTAAATTGAAATATTCTGTAAATTACTATCCCCAAGGTAATGGTTTAGCAGAGTCTACCAATAAAAATCTAATCAAAATTATTAAGAGAACTATTGAACAAAATCATAAAAACTGGCACAAATCTTTAATATTCGCACTATGGGCTGATAGAATAACGCAGAAGGCTTCCATTGGCACTTCTACATTCAACCTTGTATATGGGAAAGAAGTAGTTCTACCAACCAATCTATTGCTTCCTTCTCTAGCCCTAGTTCAGTTTATTGAAGAAAGCCCCTCTTCTTCCATTCAACTAAGACATGATAAAATCTTAAAATTAGAAGAAGAAAGAGAAAATGCCAAAATTACTCATGCAAAACATCAGCAGATTATCAAGTCATCTTTTGATTCAACTTCATCCAGTTCAAAACAGTTGCAGGTTGGTGATCTAGTTCTGAAATGGAACAAAACCCATGAGGATAAAGAAAAACACACAAAGTTCCAGAAGATGTGGCTTGGACCATTTCAGATCAACGAGAAGATAGGCCATTCAACGTTCATATTACTAGATCTATCAGGAAAGAGAGATTCTCTTCCTGTTAATGGCCTCATCTTAAAGAAATTCTTCAATTGAGGAGGTAACCCCTTCTCCTTTTTAAATTTCAGTAGAATTTGTAGTTTTTAGGATTATTAGGAAATAAAGTTGTAAGATATCTTCCATTGGCCTTTGCTATACAAAAAAGTTTCTCAAAACAAGTAGTTTTGATATTTTTTTTTTAAAAATAGAAGCCTTAAACAAAAGGGACAAATTCTAGGAAATTTGGTATATTCACATTTTGAAACCCCATTTCATTTTTGTGAAATCTTCTCAAGATTTGGACGTACTGTAAATCATTTTAATGTTTTCAAACTGGCCACAAAAAGGTTATCAATATCAAAACAGAAACTAATTCAATATTAGCATCTTCAACTCTTACCCTATCATCCATTCTCTCTTAAGGAGAAAATTGTCCATCCCATTCATCCAAGTTTATGATTACTCAGAGTGTAATTCTAAAAAAATTGATGTAAAAGATAAGGGGTCTTATTACAAGCTTGCTTACCATGACCATTGGTAAATAGTTTAACCGACGGTACCAACACTGCATACCAAAATAAGGTAATGGCTTATAATCATAAGACAAGGGGTCTCATTATGAGCCAACTTGTTTGGTTAGATTACAACAAGTGAATGGAATTGTCAAAAAGCTGGCCACCAAACCAGGACAATGGCTTTTTATCTTACAAAATAATAGAAAAGGAAAAAAAAATACAAAATATGAAAGCATATTTTGAGTTCATTCTTTTAATCATACTCTGAAATGGATGGGATAATGGACAGTCAAATGGTAAAAGGTATCCCTATCGAAACTATGAACGGTTGCTGGCAGCAGAGGCTCTACCTATGACAAAGGAGTCAATTAAAAAGGCTAAGTTGGAAAGGTTTTTTGTTTTATCATTATCAACCAATAGAGGCCAATTTAAAACTTAGAATGTATTTAATTTTAACAAGAGAAGAAAATTAGCAAAAATAGCTCTTATTATATTTAGAATGTATGTATACTTGGTTATATTAGAATTTTCCTCTTTGATAAGATTTCTATATAAAAAAAGTCTAAGTATTTCAATATTTCTCAGAGATAACTGTTTCTCCCAGCGAATCGCCAAGTGTTGTGCTGTACAACAACCCCCCATTTCATAAAATTTTACTTTCAAAACTATAATATGAAATGGGTCCCTTTTAGATAAAATTGGTATCAACTTATCATTCCTCAAAAGGTCCAAAAAGAAACAAAACATTATAAACCTTTTGAGACAACATATAATCGGTCTTATAATAAAAAATGAATAATTTTTTATTATTGCGATAAAGCGATCACAAGATCGCATATCGCAATAACAAAGGATGAATAACAAAAGACCCATTGGTTTTCCTTGATGCAACAAGCGCGAATAACTATTGGATATCAGGAAACTAAGAAATCGTAACAAGAGGCCCCTCTCTTTGCTCCGATGCGATATCGCTATCGGTGGTCGGAGAGTGTAACATGCATGCAACAAAAGGCCCTCTTCCAAAAAATCCCGATGCGAATTAGCGACATCACCATCGGCGATCGGGGATTTTGCGATGACACCAATATAACTACTCAAATATTCCTCCGAGCTCCGATTGCGATAAAGCTAAGCGTGAATTTCAAAAAGGATTGATAAGGCTAGGGTATATTGTGTTAAATTATTATTAAAAGCCTTTCTATTCCCGATAGTGATTCACTTACGATCAACCGCCAAAAAATCAAAGCCACGCTTAAATGAACTATTCAGCGAATAAAGGATACGATGAACATTTAAATGATTGACAGGGTTAAACAGCCAATTAATGGAGCAGTTATGCCAAAATATCTTCAGAGATTGTATCCGCGGCAGTCTTACGTTAATCCTCCATTATTCATTGATTGATATAATTCTTTCATACTTGGTTTGGGTGACCTATTCTCTGCATTACATTCATTTTATATCCTGTGCAGAGCTCCTCCCAAGTAGTGAATTTAGGCCAAATGGGGAAGAAATCTAAGAAATTTGGAACAGCTTCAGCTTTCGGAGTAACAGGACAACATACTGTCGATCCGGGACCAAGTGAAAAAGGATTAATCTCAGACACCACATGTCTTGGTCTCGATAATACTACTTGGCAGAGCATCTATAATCTGGTTGAGGCCGAAGAGCCTCAGGAAACATCAGTACAAGCTACAGCTGGCTCAAACCGAAAGTTCCAGGCTACCCTAAAGGATTTGGCCGATTCTTACCTATACCAGACAGTGGCTCGAGAGAAAATTCTTCCATACACAGATGTGGTAAGATGGGCAGTTGAGGAAATTCCAATTACAAAAAAAACATTTTGCACTATCGACGGGAGAGTATTCAGTTCATTTCAGCCCAATGATTTGAGACAAATGTACCATTTGCCCGAACCAGAGAAGAATTATAACAAAGCATTTCTGGAGAAGTTCAGAGATGAAAATGAAACTGAATAAGCACCTATACGGGAATGGAGACAGAACCTAGCGAAACACAAGCATGAGTCCTCGGGTAAGTACTCTGTCGATTCCTTGTGTTTTCCTTATTGTTATGCTGGAGTGATGATGTGTAGGATTTGGGGGTTGCATGATTCCTCAAAATTCTCCATAGAGATGGTACCTTTAATGGAAGCAGCATGCAATAGCGAAATAATGGATTGGGGCAATATATTATCTGATAAGTTAGCAACAACTATTCTTGAGTTCAGAAAAAAAGCCCGCGTTACTGATAGGTTTATTCCTCCATTTTACTTTAGTGCCAACATCTTAGATACTCTCTGTTTTAACTCTGAATTTCCTGTGCTGGGGTGGAGATGGACTCCACAGGACCCCATGCCCATTCATATCTATCACCAGAATTTGTGGAAAGCCCATTATAAACACCACCTATATCAAGTTTGCAATGGATTTATGTTACCCATTTACTATGCAATTTTTGACAAACCTCCTCCTAAGATTTCCTCACAACCAGAGATTGACTTGACAGCCTTAGGAACCTGGTTCGGAGAAGAAAAATTTACATATGTAAGAGTTTTCGTTAGTCATGCCAGGCCTCATGTCCTCCCCTTGTATATACCCGACAAACTATTGGCTTGAGAGATAACATATCAGCTTACATCCGCAGGAGCTACAAAGACTCTGAGGAGTTCAAAGAAGCAAGTATAGCCTCCTTTTCCTCTAAGGTGTGGAGTTTACACTCTGCATGACTACAAGCATGAAAAGAAAGAAGCAGAAAAGATAAATATACTGAATCTCGCCACTCTTCCTAACAGACGATTTGATCCAAACAAAGTTGTCTATAATGTACTAGAATAGGCAAAACTTACTAAATTTGAACATAAAGAAGATGAGTTTGAGACGTATTCTCGTCGGCTGAGTCATTATTTCAGGTTCAAGCGATAGCTAAAATGAGATATCACAAAGACGGGTTAGTCGAATTTAACAAACTTAGAGAGAAGAGGTTGCAAAATCTGCCTCTAGATTTGTTAGCCACTACCCCGATGACACAGTCAAGCGAGCCTGAACAGAGACTTACCAATGAACCTCCTGCTACATCAGAAATTTTTGATGAAGTCCAAAGAAGAGAGCAGGAAGAACTCCAGAGGAAAGAACAGGAAGAAGCACAGAGGAAAGAACAGGAAGAAGCACAGAGGAAAGAACAAGAGAGAATACATGAGGAGGAACAGAAAAGGCAACAGGAGCAGAGCAGCAAGGATGTGAATGTTGATACCCAGATTGACCCGAGATTGCTCCACGAATGGCAGCAGTTCGACTCAATCATAAGCAATCTTGAAAGCTCAAGAGATGTTGATACATCCAAAGTGACTGATACACAAGATACAGTGTCAAAAGAGGTTCCAAGTGAAGGAACCAACGGTCTACCCCCTACTACAAACTTAGAAATAATTCCCAAGGATCCTTCAGATCAAATCATTTTGCAAGTGGAGGATATACCTACATTGGATGTCTTTTATAGCCCAAAGCATAGGGCCGTAGTAAAGCGACAGCGGAAAAGGAGAAGGATTGATCAACCTTCCCCTTTCCCTGAACAAATAGTGACAGCCAACGTAGTTTGGAAGGAGGAGTTCGATCCTTCCGATGACCTAACAAAGTTGTCCCAATATGCTGGAGCCTATTCGTCGGCCACCATGGACAAGGCATCAGAAGTGAGTAATTTGTTAAAAGAAAAAGACTAGGCAATCGCTTCGTTACAAGTACAACTATCGGAGGCACAACATAAAGCAGAACGATTAGAACAACAATTGACAACGCAACAACAGTTAAATAATCAACTGAACAAGAAGTTACATTAAGAGATTCACAAAGGGTAGATTCGAGCGCGATTCAAAGGCAAAAAGAATTATCGGAGGCATTAGCAAAATTGAAGACAATGAATGAATAGATGATAAAGACAAAAGATGAGCAAATTTCTCAATTATCACGTCAAATAGAGAAGTTGAAGAGTCTTCTGCTGCCTGTTGATTTCAGATCAGAAGCACTATAGATTAATAAGGCACTGGTAACACAAATAAGATTATTGTGTCATAAAATTGCTCAAGTTGAACCCCTGTGTGACATAAAAGCATCAATAATAGATAAATCAATCGATGCTAGACAGGACTTAGAGCAAGCCGATGAGACCTTAACAGATTTTCTTACTTGGCAGGACACTAGTGAGGGACAGGCAGCAAATTTTCCTAAAATCCTAGAATCCCATAAAGAAATTCTATTCATGGAGTGGCAGTCCCAATTGATGAAGGCAGAGAGAGAAGTTTCTAGATGCAAATTATTCATGAGTAATTTGATTGAATTGATTAACAATACTCACTGTTTATCTAATATGATCTCTCAATGTACACCAGGTAAATTACTATCGTCCAAAACATTGGAGCAATCATGTTATCAAGAGCTGGAAAAGAATGGGAGATTGATCACAGGTATTAAAAGTTTAAGTTGGGACACCTATTGGTTGTTCCTAGTAAAACCATATAGCCAGAGAGTTGCGCTCGAGTGCCTAATAGATGCAATTGGGTGTATCATTCCTGATATACACGATGCCACCTATTCTTCTCAACTCAATTCTCGTCTCAGCCGCCCTCAAGAAGTGGAACTGATGCTAGCGATATGCCAACTCAGGTCAAAAGGCAAACAGCCAGAGTGATGAATCATGTTGCCGACTACCAGATTGTTGTGGGGGAGATATTCAAGATAAAGTTATACCAATTTAGTAGCATTTTAATTTTGTAGTTAGTTAGTTTAATTAAGTATTTATAGACCCTTTCATGTATTTAGAAAGGGTCGTAAGCTTTTGTATATGACTTAAACCTGAAGTTGCACTACTGTACTTCAGGTATATATTTTTATAAAGACTGGACCAATTATTCCAATTTTGATAATGAAGCTTTTATGTGGATGTGCACTACTTCCTTTATTTAAAAGTATTTATGAGTCGGAAGAAGGAATTCGAATTGCGATTGATGTTGGGAATGATTTGCAGCTCATATGGTACCACTATCTATGTCTGAATTCATTCCTTTTATGTGAATTGTTATTTGATCATTCTTGTTATTATTGAATATATGCATGTGTTTGAACAACATTCTTTATACTTTCCACTATTGGATGTTTACAACGTGCTTTTCTTCTAATCATACATGTATCAGTAATATAAAAAGATAAGTGTAACAATGTTTTATTAATTACTTTGTTCAACTATTTGAACAAAGCAATTATTATATGAATGAATGTCTATGTTTATTGAATAGAGTCATCTATATGCCTATTGATGAACAAAGATCATCAAACGTTGCACTTAAGAATAGAAGCTTCCCGGGATAGAATAGTCATTTGTATTTTTACTTTTAGATTAAGTCATTAATCCATTATCACTTATTAGAAAACCAGTCACTCATCCATCCCTTTTTATTCATCACTGGGAAACTGGTCCCATTATATCCAGTCGGAGCCACCATCCCAAACGGAAAAGGAGTTGTATTAAGGTCCGGACTAGGTGGTTATCCCCCGATGTTGATGCAACGATTTTCGAGGCATCAACATTTTTGCCGCTAGAACGAGGGCCACCAACTATGAATGGAAAGTAAATCAAAATCTATATACCGTTCTCAGAGCAAATCTCCCTCCACTTCACTTCAGACCTCCAGTTTGCATTTTGAAATACCAATATCCAAACGAGAAGAAGAGGGATCAACTACCACTGCTCAACCTCATCATACTTCAGAACGATTAAGTCCTGAGTCCCCTGAAGTTCAGTCTCTCATCCAGAAACTTCAAGGCTTTTCCATATCACCTCAGAAATCTGAAGTATCTCAAGGCAGTGAGACTTCACAATTCCATCTACCTCACCCTCTCACCAGACTCCAAAGTGAAAAACTCAGCATAGAACCTGCTGAGTTGCCTTTACCGAAAAGGAAAAAGGCTAAAAAGAACAATGAAGGATCTGGTAGTGAGACCTCTTCTCCATCATCTTCCATCTCATCCTCTCCAATGCGAAGTCAAACATCCAATCCCCCATTACATATTGTTGTTCGGCAGGGATCACCAACTTCAACATCACAATCTATTAAGTCATCAATACCAACTCCTCCCCAAACACCTGGAACTCCATCGGCAATCATTGTTACTCCCAAGATGCCTCAGAATCCATGGAGCAGTCCTGGTGCAGTCACTATGCCTTCACCATTACATCCATTACCTGATTATCCTGAGAAGTGGTTACCAAAATTTAATCCAGATACTAGAACATTGGTTGAGGAACACATTAACAATTTCATGTTGTTAGTTAATCTAAAAGGAGTAACAGAAGAAGATGTTGTAGTTAGGCTTTTCCCCTACACTTTACAAGGATCAGCTGGGTCTTGGTATTTTTCCTTACCCTCTGGATCCATTACCATCTGGAATATCTTTCAGGAGCAGTTTCTTACCAGATATGGTGATGATAGATCCTTGGTGACACTGATTAATGATCTTTCAAATATAAGGAATGAATCTAGAGAACCTATCAAGGAGTTTAACTCCCGATTCAATAAGCTCTTGAATAAAATCCCTACTGATTCCAAGCCAAGTGAGCAAATTAGAAGCGAGTGGTATATCACAGCCCTACCTTCAAATATAGACATTTTTGTAGATAGGGCTGGGAAACCAACTTTAGCCGAAAACATGAAAGAAGCGCTCGTTGTGGAAAAATGCATTATTGCTTTGGAAAAGAAAGTTGCTCTCGAAGATAGGAAATCCAAAAGAGTTTCTTTTAAGGATGATTCAAAGAAGAAAACTGCTAAAGATCCATACGATATGGAGGGTCTACAAAAGGTCCTCAATGATGTCAAATGAATTGGTTGAAATTAAAAAGAAAGTAGCAGAAACTTCAACAAAGAAACCATATAGGAATTTTAAGAAACCTGAGTCAAAACCACCAAATGTTATATCTAATGTGGATTCAGATCCTGAAGAGGAAGAAGAAGATGAAACAATTTCACCATCTGATGAATTCGAAGAAGAGGAAGTTGTTGAATGCCATGGAATGTGGGACTTCATATTACCTAACTCCGATACAGAAAATGAACAAGAAGCTTTTCCTGTGACTAATAGGAGTAAAGGTGCCCATGAACCTGTCTAGGCAAGTTCAAGGAAAAGGAGTGTAGGTACTACTACTACAAAGGAAAAGGTACCCACAAAGAAGCCAGTTGCAACACTACCTAAAAACTAACCATCATCCTCAAATATACCTTCATCATCTAAAATGTTGGTAGTATCGGATTCAATGGATTACAATATTGTTGATGATATGAAGAAGACTAAGGAAAACATCACCATATTTGAACTTAGCAAATTAAAACATTAGCAGAAATTGATTCTTATGGAACTAAATGCAGTTCCTTCTTTGCCTCTTCCTAGTGCTAACGCTGCAAATGATTCAGGACAACCACCTTCTGGTAGAGTTGAAGCTACTGATACAATTCTAATTGGAGACAGATCAAATTCCCATACCCTCCCTTTCCTCTTAACCTACGAGATCTATAATCGAAATCTACACAACTGTTTGATTGACTAAGGGGAATCCTCTAATATAATGCCAGCTTCAGTTTGTTCCAAACTGAACATTGAGCCCCAAAAGTCTTCAAATCACATTGTGCAGTTAGATAGAACCAAAGTCCAGGTTTTAGGGGAAATCAACTCTGTGACTATCAGGTTATCGGCTGATCCACGAGTAGTTCAAAGAATTGATATCTTAATTGCTGATATACCTCATTTTTATGGTTTAATATTGAGTAGGGATTGGTATGAGAAGCTCCATGGGTATATCTCTATCGATTGGTCCCATATGTGGATACCCTACAAGGGAAAGCCAAATCAAATAAAAATGAATCGGGAGAAACATATGACCCATACTGTCACAAAATTTGAACAGGAGAATCAACCAATAGAATTTAACAATAATATTTTGGGGAATTACTCTTCTGAATCATTCTTTGGCAATTATACTGCCCAAGCATCCCCTTTATCAGTAAACAATTTCACATCCCAAATCAAAAAATTTTCACAAACCGATAGATCAAGATGTGTTAATGTTGCTGAGAACACTGTAAATAAAATTGTTGATAATTCTTTATTTTGGTCTTTATACTTTGACGATCTAAATCCAGTGAAGGATCAGGAGCAGGGTGTATTTTAGTTAGCCCTGAGGGAGAAAAAACGATGTTGTCTTGTATGTTGGAATTCGAATGCACAAATAACACAGCTAAGTATGAGGCCTTAGTTCAAGGACTATATAAAGATATTGGCCTTAAAATACAATATTTGAAAGTGTTTGGTGATTCAGAGATTGTCATAAAACAAGTCAGAAATACAATTCATTGTCTTTCTAGTCACCTCAAGCACTATCAGTGTTTGGTCTAGGAGCTTATATCCCATTTTTTAGCATTCAATATTTCACCTATTCCCAGATCCCAGAATGCAGCAGCTGACTTTCTAGCCAATGTTGCTTCTAAACTACTACCTTTCGAAGATTATAGCCCAGATAGATTTTCAGTAGAGTTAATTTTTAGACCATCTATTCCTGACAATGTCACCAATTGGAGAGTGTTCAATCACGATGAAGACATCTTACATTTCTTGACTTTCGACAAGTCCTACAATGATCAAATCATTGATGAAAGCGATCATGATCTCCAGATGAAGGAAAAGCACGAGGAAAAATCAATACCAAAACCTCTGGTTAAACTTGAGGATCTCTACGATATTAAAGACAAGCTTAAATGGGTAACCAATTCAAAGCTTCAAAGTTCCACCTTAAGATTTGAATTGATTAACCTCGGTACAGAGCAGAATCCTCAAAGCATCAATTTGGAATTAGGACTTTCTTTGGAAGAAAGGATAGCATTCATTAGATTATTAAGAAAAACTAAACATGTCTTCGCTTGGAAATATGATGATTTAAAAACATATGATACATCAATCATTCAGCATACCATTCCAATGCTTTCTAAAAAAAACCAGTTCAACAAAAGTTGAGGAAAATACATCCGAACTTAGAGAGTCAAATAAAATCAGAACTCAATAAACTCTTGAAAGGTAAGATTATTTTTCCTGTTCGGCACTCAAACTGGGTTTCAAATATGGTGCCTGTTAGGAAGAAAAATGGCGACATCAGGATTTGCATAGATTTCAGAAATTTGAACAAGGCAAGCCAAAAAGATAATTTCCCATTACCTACCATGGAGCAGATACTCCATTCAGTAGCAGGTTCTGAGTTAATGTCATTTTTAGATGGTTTTTCAGTATAGAAACAAATTTTGGTCCATCCTGATGATAGATTCAAAACTACCTTCAGAACAAAATGGGGAACTTACGCTTATCAGAAAATTCCTTTTGGACTTATTAACGCAGGAGCTACATTCCAAAGAGCAATGGATATAGTCTTCAAAGGATTGATCAACAAAACAGTAGTCGTCTATTTAGATGACATTACTGTATTTTCTAAAAAGAGATCCAACCATTTACATGATTTGAATCAAATCTTTGAACGCTGCAGAAGGTATGGTATTTCACTCAATCCCAAAAAATCCTTCTTTGCTCTTAATCAAGGAAAGCTCTTGGGCTTTATCGTTTCCAAAGATGGTATTTATATTGATCCTGATAGGATTAAAGAGATTTCTGAAATTCCATTTCTTCATAACAAAAAATCCATGCAGTCATTTTTAGGTCAAATTAACTTTGTCAAGAGATTTGTTCCCGATTTTTCCCACATCATTTTACCATTACAAACCATGATTAAGAAAAATTCAGTGTTTAGATGGGGATCTGCAGAAAAGGAAGCATTTGATTCAATTAAACAATCAATAATCAATGCCCCTGCTTTAAACACTGCTAATTTTTTAATCATTTCATATTGTATACTATTGCGTCTGATTCATCTTGTGCAGCAATACTCACTCAAATTAATGATCACAACTTGGAAGCACCGATTTCATTTTATAGTTCAAATCTTCAGGGTGCAGAACTAAATTATTCAGAAGTTGAAAAACAAGCCTTTGCTATGTATAAAGCTATCAAACATTACAGACCCTTCCTTTTAAAAGCCCATAAAAAAGTTATAGTTCCTTTTTCTGCAGTAAGGAAATTACTAATCCAAAGGGAATTAGGTGAAAAGAGGGCAAATTGGGTTACAACACTTCAAGAATATGACTTGGAAATCAAGCCAGCAAAGATTGTTAGGGGCCAAGGTTTTTGTAGGTTATTAGCAGGAGAATCCAACATTCAAGAATCAGGTGATACAGAACATATTGAAGAAATCAACCAGATAAGTATCACTAATTTTGAATCTCAATATCCATACTTGATATTTTATTTGAAAAATGAACATGCACCTCCTAATATTTCTTATAAAAACAAAAGGGCCAATAGATTAAAAGCAAAAAAACTTCATAATCATTGATGATGTACTTTTTAGGCAAAATTATGATTCAATTTTATTAAGATGCCTAGAAAATCCTGAAGCACAAAAGGTTTTGCAGGAGCTACATGATGGACCAGCAGGAGGACATTTTGGAGCTGACACAACAGCCCACAAAATCATTCATGCTGGATATTATTGGCCCACCCTATTCAGAGATACTCACGAATATGTAAGGAAATGACGAAGTTGTCAAATCTCCAGTGGAAAACAAAGAAAACCAGCTTTCCCTTTGCAGCCAGTTAACACTGATCAACCTTTCGAGCAATGGGGATTGGATATCATTGGGGAAATAACTCCACAGTCCTCCAAACAACATAAGTATATCCTTACTGCTACTGATTACTTTACTAAGTGGGTTGAAGCAATTCCTTTAAAGACAACAAACTCTGAAGGAATTATAGAGTTTATAGATCAATTCATCATTACTATGTTTGGTGTCCCAAATGCTCTTGTTTTCGATAATGCATCTTATTTATCTGGAAATGCTATGTTTGAGTTCGCTATTAAAAGAGGATTTAAATTGAAATATTATGCAAATTACTATCCCCAGGGTATTGGTTTAGCAGAGTTTACCAATAAAAATCTAATCAAAATTATTAAGCGAACTATTGAACAGAATCATAAAAACTGGCACAAATCTTTAATATTCGCACTATGGGCTGATAGAATAACGCAGAAGGCTTCCATAGGTACTTCTACATTCAACCTTGTATATGGTAAAGAAGTAGTTCTACCAACCAATCTATTGCTTCCTTTTCTAGCCCTAGTTCAGTTTATTGAAGAAAGCCCCTCTTCTTCCATTCAACTTAGACATGATAAAATCTTAAAATTAGAAGAAGAAAGAGAAAATGCCAAAATTACTCATGCAAAACATCAGCAGATTATCAAGTCATCTTTTGATTCAACTTCATCCAGTTCAAAACAGTTGCAGGTTGGTGATCTAGTTCTGAAATGGAACAGAACCCATGAGGATAAAGGAAAACAGTTGCAGGACGTACTGTAAATCATTTTAATGTTTTCAAACTGGCCACAAAAAGGTTATCAATATCAAAACAGAAGCTAATTCAATCTTATCATCTTCAACTCTTACCCTCTCATCCATTCTCTCTTAAGGAGAAAATTGTCCATCCCATTCATCCAAGTTTATGACTACTCAGAGTGTAATTCTAAAAAATTTGATATAAAAGATAAGGGGTCTTATTACAAGCTTGCTTACCATGATCATTGGGAAATAGTTTAACCGACGTTACCAACACTGCATACCAAAATAAGGTAATGGCTTATAATCATAAGACAAGGGGTCTTATTATGAGCCAGCTTGTTTGGTTAGATTACAACAAGTGAATGGCATTGTCAAAAAGTTGGCCACCAAACCAAGACAATGGCTTTTTATCTTACAAAATAATGGAAAAGGAAAAAGAAATACAAAATATGAAAGCATATTTTGAATTCATTCTTTTAATCATACTCTGAAATGGATGGGATAATGGACAGTCAAATGGTAAAAGGTATCCCTGTCGAAACTATGAATGGTTGCTGGCAGCAGAGGCTCTACCTATGACAAAGGAGTCAATTAAAAAGGCTAAGTTGGAAAGGTTTTTTGTTTTATCATTATCAACCAATAGAGGCCAATTTAAAACTTAGAATGTATTTAATTTTAACAAGAGAAGAAAATTAGCAAAAATAACTCTTATTATATTTAGAATGTATGTATACTTATATTAGAATTTTCCTCTTTGATAAGATTTCTATATAAAAAAAGTCTAAGTATTTCAATATTTCTCAGAGATAATTGTTTCTCCTAGCGAATCGCCAAGTGTTGTGTTGTACAACAACCCCCCATTTCATAAAATTTTACTTTCAAAACTATAATATGAAATGGGTCCCTTTTAGATAAAATCGGTATCAACTTATCATTCCTCAAAAGGTCCAAAAAGAAACAAAACATTATAAACCTTTTGAGACAACATATAATTGGTCTTATAATAAAAAATGAATAATTATTTATTATTGCGATAAAGCGATCGCAAGATCGCATATCGCAATAACAAAGGATGCATAATAAAAGACCCATTGGTTTTCCCTGATGCGACAAGCGCAAATAACTATTGGATATCAGGAAGCTAAGCAATCGTAACAAGAGGCCCCTCTCTTTGCTCCGATGCGATATCACTATCGGTGGTCGGAGAGTGTAACATGCATGCAACAAAAGGCCCTCTTCTAAAAATCCCGATGCGAATTAGCGACATCACCATCGGCGATTGGGGATTTCGCGATGACACCAATATAACTACTCAAATATTCCTCCGAGCTCCGATTGCGATAAAGCTAAGCGTGACTTTCAAAAAGGATTGATAAGGCTTGGGTATATTGTGTTAACTTATTATTAAAAGCCTTTCTATTCCCGATAGTGATTCACTTACGATCAACCGGCAAAAAATCGAAGCCACGCTTAAAAGAACTATTCGGCGAATAAAGGATATAATGAGCATTTAAATGATTGACATGTTTAAATGGCCAACTAATGGAGCAGTTATGCCAAAATCTCTTCAGAGATTGTATCCGCGGCAGTCTTATGTTAGTCCTCCATTATTCATTGATTGATATAATTCTTTCATACTTGGTTTGAGCCACCTATTCTCTGCATTACGTTCATTTTATCTCATGTGCAGAGCTCCTCCGAAGCAGCGAATTTAGGCCAAATGGGGAAGAAATCTAAGAAATTTGGAACAGCTTCAGCTTCCGCAGTAACAGGACAACATACTGCCGCTCTGGGACCAAGTAAAAAAGGATTAACCTCAGACACCACATGTCTTGGTCACGGTAATACTACTTGGCAGAGCATCTATAATCTGGTTGAGGCCGAAGAGCCTTAGGAAACATCAGTACAAGCTACAGCTGGCTCAAACCGGAAGTCCGAGGCTACCTTAAAGGGTTTGGCTGATTCTTACCTACACTAGATAGCGGCTCAAGAGAAAATTCTTCCATACACAGATGTGGTAAGATGGGCAGTTGAGGAAATTCCAATTACAAACAGAACATTTTGCACTATCGACGGGAGAGTATTCGGTTCATTACAGCCCAATGATTTGAGACAAATGTACCATTTGCCCGAACCAGAGAAGAAGTATAACAAAGCATTTCTGGAGAAGTTCAGAGATGAAAATGAAATTGAATCAGCACCTATACGGGAATGGAGACAGAACCCAGCGAAACACAAGCATGAGTCCTCGGGTAAGTACTCTGTCGATTCCTTGTGTTCTCCTTATTGTTATGCTGGAGCGATGATGTGTAGGATTTGGGGGCTGCATGATTCCTGAAAATTCTCCATAGAGATGGTACCTTTAATGGAAGCAGCATGCAATAGCGAAATAATGGATTGGGAGAATATATTATCTGATAAGTTAGCAACAGCTATTCTTGTGTTCAGAAACAAAACCCGTGTTACTGATAGGTTTATTACTCCATTTTACTTTAGTGCCTACATCTTAGATACTCTCTATTTTAACTTCGAATTTCCTGTGCTGGGGTGGAGATGGACTCCACAGGACCCCATGCCCATTCATATCTATCACCAGAAGTTGTGGAAAGCCCATTATAAACACCACCTATATCAAGTTTGCAATGGATTTATGTTACCCATTTACTATGCAATTTTTGACAAACCTGCTCCTAAGATTTCCTCACAACCAGATATTGACTTGATAGTCTTAGGAACCTGGTTCGGAGAAGAAAAATTTACATATGTAAGAGTTTTCGACAGTCATGCTAGGCCTCATGTCCTCCCCTTGTATATACCCGACAAACTATTGGCTCGAGAGATAGCATATTAGCTTACATCGCAGGAGCTACAAAGACTCTGAGGAATTCAAAGAAGCAAGTTTGGCCTCCTTTTCCTCTAAGGTGTGGCGTTTACACTTTGCATGACTACAAGCATGTAGAGAAAGAAGAAGAAAAGATAAATATACTGAATCTCGCCACTCTTCCTAACATACGATTTGATCCAAACAAAGTCGTCTATAATGTACTAGAACAGGAAAAACTCACTAAATTTGAACATAAAGAAGATGAGTTTGATGACCTATTCTCCTCAGCCGAGTCATTATTTCAGGTTCAAGCGATAGCTAAAATGAGATATCATGACGACGGGTTAGTCGAATTTAACAAACTTAGAGAGCAGAGGTTGCAAACTCTGCCTCTAGATTTGTTAGCCACTGCCTCGATGACATAGTCAAGCGAGCCTGAACAGTGACTTACCAACAAACCTCCTGCTACATCAAAAATTTTTAAAGAAGTCCAAAGAAGAGAGCAGGAAGAAATCCAGAGGGAAGAATAGGAAGAAGCACAGAGGAAAGAACAGGAAGAAGCACAGAGGAAATAACAAGAGGAAGCACAGAGGAAAGAACAAGAGAGAATACATGAGGAGGAACAGAAAAGGCAACAGGAGCAGAGCAGCAAGGATGTGAATGTTGATACCCAGATTGAACCGAGATTGCTCCAGGAATGGCAGCAGTTCGACTCAATCATAAGAAATCTTGAAAGCTCAAGAGATGCCGATACATCCAAAGCGACTGATACACAAGATACAGCGTCAAAAGAGGTTCCAAGCGACGGAACCAGTGGTCTACCCCCTACTACATCCTTAGAAATAATTCCCAAGGATCCTTCGGATCAAATAATTTTGCAAGTGGAGGATATACCTCCATTGGATGTCTTTTATAGCCCAAAGCACAGGACCGTAGTAAAGCGACAACCAAAAAGGAGAAGGATTGATCAACCTTCCCTGTTCCCTGAACAAATAGTGACAACCAACGTAGTTTGGAAGGAGGAGTTCAATCCTTCCGATGACCTAACAAAGTTGTCCCAATATGCTGGAGCCTATTCGGCGGCCACCATGGACAAGGCATCGGAAGTGAGTAATTTGTTAAAAGAAAAATACTAGGAAATCGCTTCATTACAAGTACATCTATCGGAGGCACAACAGTAAGTAGAATGATTAGAACAGCAATTGACAATGCAACAACAGTTAAATAATCAACTAAACAAGCAGTTACATGAAGAGAAACAAAGGGTAGATTCGAGCGCGATTCAAAGGCAAAAAGAATTATCGGAGGCATTAACAAAATTGAAGACAATGAATGAACAGATGATAAAGACAAAAGATGAGCAAATTGGTCAATTATCAGGTCAAATAGAGAAGTTCAAGAGTCTTCCGCAGCCTGCCTATTTCAGAGCAGAAGCACTATAGATTAATGAGGCACTGGTAACACAAATAAGATTATTGTGTCATAAAATAGCTCAATTTGAACCCCTGTGTGACATAACAACATCAATAATAGATAAATCAATCGATGCTAGACAGGACTTAGAGCAGGCCGATGAGACCTTAACAGATTTTCTTACTTGGCAGGACACTAGTGAGGGACAGGCAGCAAATTTGCCTAAACTCCTAGAATCCCATAAAGAAATTCTATTCATGGAGTGGCAGTCCCAATTGATGAAGGCAGAGAGAGCAGTTTCTAGATGCAAATTATCCACGAGTAATTTGATTGAATTGATTAACAATATTCTCTATTTATCAAATATGATTTCTCAATGTACACTAGGTAAATTACTATCGGCCAAAACATTGGAGCAATCATGTTATCAAGAGCTGGAAAAGAATGGGAGATTGATCACGGGTATTAAAAGTTTAACTTGGGACACCTATTGGTTGTTCCGAGTAAAACCATACAGCCAGAGAGCCGCCCTCAAGTGCCTAACAGATGCAATCGGGTGTATCATTCCTGATATACACGATGCCACCTATTCTGCTCAACTCAATTCTCGTCTCAGCCGCCCTCAAGAAGTGGAACTGATGCTAGCGATATGCCAACTCAGGTCGAAAGGCAAACCAGAGTGATGAATCATGCTGCCGACTACCAGATTGTTGTGCGGGAGATATTCAAGATCAAGTTATACCAATTTAGTAGCATTTTAATTTTGTAGTTAGTTAGTTTAATTAAGTATTTATAGACCCTTTCATGTATTTAGAAAGGGTCGTAAGTTTTTGTGTATGACTTAAACCTGAAGTTGCACTATTGTACTTCAGGTATATTTTTTTATAAAGACTGGACCAATTATTCCAATTTTGATAACGAAGCTTTTATGTGGATGTGCACTACTGCCTTTATTTAAAAGTATTTCTGAGTCGGAAGAAGGAATTCGAATTGCAATTGATGTTAGGAATGATTTGTAGCTCATATGGTACTACTATCTATGTCTGAATTCATTCTTTTTATGTGAATTGTTATTTGATCATTCTTGCTATTATTGAATATATGCATGTGTTTCAACAACATTCTTTAACTTTCCACTATTGGATGTTTACAGCGTGCTTTTCTTCTAATCATACATGTATCAGTAATATAAAAAGATAAGTGTAACAATGTTTTATTAATCACTTTGTTCAACTATTTTAGCAAAGCAATTATTATATGAATGAATGTCTATGTTTATTGAATAGAGTCATCTATATGCCTGTTGATGAGAAGAGATCATAAAACGTTGCACTTAAGAATAGAAGCTTCCCGGGATAGAATAACCATTTGTATTTTCGCTTTTAGATTAAGTCATTAATCCATTATTACTTATTAGAAAACCAGTCACTCATCCATCCCTTTTTATTAATCACTGAGAGACTGGTCCCATTATATCCATTTGGAGCCACCATACCAAACGGAAAAGGAGTTGTATTAAGGTCCGGACCGGGTGGTTATCCCCCGATGATGCAACGATTTTCGAGGAATCAACAGATCTGTCATTGGCATGGATGATGGCTGGGATTGATAGTCAGTTCCCTAAACTTGCCATTTCTTGGATACCCATTGTGATTTTGGGTTTACTTTCATTGCTTTGTTTTGGTTGGTTCTCATTTTTCCATAGCTTGGGTTGAGTTACTAGTCCTGGAAACCCTGGTTGAACAAGTGCTCTTGAAGCCCTGTAACAACTTGGGTTGAGTTATTAGTCTTGGAAGCCCTAGTTGGACAAATGCTATGGAAGCCCTTGGTGTGTTGAGTTAGTAGTCATGGAATCCTTGGTTGGAAAAACACTTTGGAAGCCCTGTATAAGCTGTGGGTTGAGTTACTAGTTCTAGAAGCCTTGGTTGGACAAACGCTCTGGAAGGCTTGGATGGAGACCAACCTGATGATGGTTTTTGGTGATGTCCGACCATGAGGTGGAATCACTGTTTGATGGGTTGAGGTGAGTGGCCTCTGGAAGCCCTGGATGAGATTTGATTGATGTGTTCTATGAGATCCCACATTCATGCTTGGAATATGGCACAGGGGTGATTAGCTAAAGAGAGACTTGGCTCAGCCAATCTATGGTTGGGTGGAATGTGGTAGTCCCATCTCCAGCTGGTTCATTGCATTTATTAATGAAAAAATATCATTCCCTTTATTTTCATGTGCAAATGTACTGATGTATATATGGATTTTGATGGCTGATATGTTTATTGTATTTTTGTTCTTATTATGTTTTTTTTAATGCACATTTACCTCGGAGGTTGTTACAAATACAATACCAAATTAAATAAAACCAACCTAGATCCATCTTAACCCGGATCTATCAAGTGCCGAGAGGGATCCAATCTCATGAGGTGCAAACCTATTTTTTGAGTGAAGAACCTGAGGAAGGGTTTTCACCTCAAGATATTTGATCCCTCTCGATGATTGATAGATCCGGGTTAAGATGGATCTAGGCTGGTTATATATTACTATATAATATCTATGTTTCTCTTTCGTATGCCCTCTCTCTATCTCACACCCCAAATGTACACACTCTCTCTCCATATCTATATCTCTCTCCCTCCCTCCCTCTTCATCTCTACCTCTCTTTCTTCCCCTTCTCTCCTTCTCTCTCTCTTCTGCCCACTTTCCCCTCTCCCTCACTCTCTCTCCATCACTCCCTTGTCTCTCTCTCTCTCTCTACATTTTTCCCTCTATGTCTTTCTTCTTCCTTCCCTCTCTCTCCCCCTCCAAATCCATCTCTCTCTCCTTCTCTCTCTTAGTCCTATCTCTCCCTTCCTTTCCCACCTCCATTTGTCTCTCCCCCCCATCACTCTCTCTCTCTCTCTTACTCACTCACTATCTCCCTCCATCTCCCCTTCTCTCTCTCCCCTCCATCTATGTGGCTCCCTCTCTCTCTCTTGCCCTTCTCTCCCTATATCTCTCCTCTCCTCTTCTCTCACTTCCTTCCTCTCCTCTCTCTCCATCTCTCCCTTGTCGCTCCCTCTCTCTCCACCTCTATCTCTCTATGTTTTTGTTCTTTCCCCTCGCGCAGGCTCCATCTCTCCATGGGAAAACCTTTCATTATTATATTATAGTGAAAGTGTTTTTTTTTTTTTTAAATTGGTCAGGGTAGGCGTTGTTTAATATTTTATCTTTTCTAATAATTATCTGTCTGCTGTTTTTCCATTAAATGAAATTTCTAGGTTAAATTTGAGTTTGACCAATTGAGTAATTTTAGAATATCTATCCGCTGTCTTGCCATTAAAAGACATCTGTTCAAAAATTTGAGGCAGAATTTGAGTTTGACCAGGTGAGTAATTTTAGAAAAAAATGGTTGGTGACATTACGTAGGCACCTTAAAGGATATTGGCTCTACGAACGATGAGACAACATAGACTTTTAAGTAAAAAAAAGCAGCGTATAGAGAATTCTTTGGAGTGATGTCGCTATGGTCGTTTGCTTATTTGTGGAAAAAACAATGCATTGTAGCGTCAGCGTTTGGTTTGGTTGCATTTCTCTCTTATTATTTGAGTTCATAAATAATAATAGTTTTCCATTGGATTTTGAATTTGGATTTAGGTTGGCAGGTGAACCACAAATTGTCACCATTAAAGTTCAGGTTCAGACTCAAATATTGAGAAATTGATTATTCACCAAAATTCTTTAAGATTTGGAGAGATTTGGAGAGATTTACCTACATACCTGTAGCCATGGCAAAGTCACTCAGGATTTGTTTATAAGCTAGTGCTTCTTTGACTGTGGAGATGCCCTGTAGCATGGTTTCATCAACAAATTGTTGATGGGTCAAAGCTTGTCCAGTCTCAGAAAGTTGGAGACGCTTGATGTTATCCACTTCTTTAGCATGCTTGATAGATCAACCAAGTCCTTACATCACGAGAATAAAGAGAAAGGGGGAGAACGAATCTCCCTGCCTGAGGCATATTGAAGGAGTAAAAGTCTTGGATGGAGAACCATTAACCAGAATTGAAAAGCTAGAAGAAGTTACTAGGGCCATAACCCATCTTACCCAGTTATAGTCAAATCGAAAGGCTAGAAGGACCTTCTTGATATAGGTCCAATTCAACTTATCATAAGCTTTAGCTAGGTCCAATTGCATAATCATTCCCGCCTTCCTATTGCTTAACAATGAATGAACCACCTCATGCGCTTGAATGATGTTATTGAGAATTTTTCTACCCTCCACATATCCTGATTGCACCCCAGAAACTAGAGTAGGAAGAAGGGGTTTGAGTCTATTGGCAATAACTTTGGATATTATCTTGTATACCACATTGCACAAAGCTATGGGTCTAAATCTATCTGGTGTCTGAGAAATGTCCTGTTTGGGGATCAAAGAGATGAAGGATGTATTGAGCACCTTCAAAATGGTTCTATTCATCCTGGAGTCCTCCACGACATTTAGAATAACTTGCTTCACAATGTTCCAGAAATCTTTAAAGAAATCCACATTGAAACCATCAGGGCCTGTCGCTTTACCATTATGCATTTCTTTGACGGCCTCACTAACCTCCTCTTCAGTCACTGGCCTATTGAGATTGAAATTATCCTCTCTTGTTACTAGCTTAGGTATGTGCCTTGTTAAGTCCCTGATAAAATGAGCTCTATCTAAAATAGTCTCCTCTACGATACTTTGAAAGTGCTGAACCAAAACAACTTCTATATCTTCATGGGTATTGAGTAGTTGACCTTTGACATCCTTGATCGATGAGATCCTGTTATGAGATCTGTTCGCCATGGTGGATCTGTGGAAAAACCTAGTGTTTCGCTCCCCTTCTTTTAGCCATTGAACTCTTGATTTTTGTCTCCAAAATATCTCCTCTTGTTTACATAGTTCTCCCAGTCTTGATGATGCTTGGTGATTTGATAATTTTTGACTCTATCAAATCCATCCGCGATAAGGGCTTGATTGAGTTCTTGCATTTTACCTTCAACAACTCTTTTCGCTTCAAAAATATTACCAAATTCATTCTTTTTCCAATCTTTGAGTTTGAGCTTGATGTGTAATAGTCTTTTGTGTAGCAGAAACATTCTTGTACACTGAATATGTAGATCGTTTGTCCACCATTTTGCAATGTTGTTGATAAAATATGGGTGGGTGAGCCAGATATTCTCAAATCTAAAAGGTCTTTTCTTGGGGTTGTTAATGCCCTGAACCTCAAGTTGTACAGGCCAATGGTCCAAGCCTCCAAAGGGGAGAATTCTCACTGTCATTTCCTTATTTGTGAGCATAAGGTCCTCTGAGATTATGAATCTATTTAACTTTGAGGCTACTTGAGACTCTCCTCCTCTCTTATTGTTCCATGTAAAGAGGTCATTACTCATATCAGTGTCAACTAGCTTCATATTGTCTATAAAAGTTTGAAATGCTATAGAGTCTTTTCTTAAAGTTTTGGTTCCACCTTTTTTCTCCGATAGTGATTTGATCATGTTGAAGTCCCAACCCATGATCCATGGTACTCCTGCATGTTTATCTCTTAATTACATAAGAGAATCTAGAAGCCTGAGTTTATCATCCGTCTTTGGGGGCCATAAACATTTGTAATCAAATAAATCTCCCTATCTCCCACAGGCTGAATAGCCATTGATAAATAATTCCTAGATGCCTTAGCATCTATTATGCCAATCTTTTGGGGGTTCCAAAGAGTAAGTATACCTCCTGTTGTTTTATCTGCTTTGATTTCTAGAAACTCATATTTATTAAGCCATTTACTGCATATTTATTTTATTTTTTGAATGGAACATTTAGTTTCCTGGATAAAGATCATACCTGGAGCTTCTTGTTTCATTCTATTGCTAAGTATTCTTTGTTTTCTTTTACTTCCTAGACCTCTGATGTTCCAAGATGTGAACTTCATTATGAAATATTTGTAAAGGAGTAGCTGGTTAGATCTTTCATCTTACCTGAATCTATCATTAGCTTTCCACATTCCATCAATAACTCATTCTACTTTCTTCTGCCTCTTTTCCTTCCTGGATTTCCAGGAGCTAATCCTGGTGTGGTTTTCATAGTTTTCACACCTTCGTTTCCCTACCTTTCATTTTTTTTTTTCCTTTCCAGCCCTTTAGCCTAATTTTTCCATAGGAACAGCTATTGTACTCTGTTGAACTGTTCTTGAGGTAGTGGTCTACCCCTCCCATGGTCCCCTATTTCAAGAACCCTTCCAGATCTAGGTGTTCTCTATCAAGAATATCCTACAATTCATGATCCTCCATTTCCATCTCCCTTTGGGTCATTTCTTGGTCCATTTCCAGTTCTCCATCCCACAGCGTAGTCTATTTCTATTTATTAATATCTTTTGTTTGCCCATTATTTTCTTCTTTCTCCTTCTCCCCTGGGTTTCCTTCCATTACTTGATCTACTTTTGTTGTCTCTTCCTCTTCTTCTAGTACTTTCCCTTCTGTTTGATGTTTCTTTGGCCCCCTTTTGCCCCCTTTTCCTCTATATCCCACTTTTTGAAAGTTTTCAGTGTCTTTCACTGTGGTGGCTTTATTTTTTTTCTTTATTTTACTGAGAGGGCAGTCTCTAAATAGGTGCCCATGCTCATGGCATCTCAACATTTGAAAGGAATATGTTCATAATCTACTGTTTGCACCCATTCTTCATAAAAAACTTCCAAGATGACCTCATCCGGTAGAGCTCTAGAGAGATCCATATCCACACATATTCATGCGAAGGAAGTATATTTTCCCCTTCTGGTGGCCTCAGAAGCTTTGATAAAACACCCTAATTTGTTTCCTATGGTAGATAAAGATTCAGTTTGCCAGTAATCTAGAGGTAGGGAATAGAGTGTTACCTAGACTGGGATCGAAGTGAAAGTCTCTTGCTCCGAGACAAAATTCATCATCCAAGGCCACATGTAGAGGCCTGCAGCTACATAGAAGTAGGGCCCTCCTTCAAACACCCTATCTTTGTCCTCAATATTTGTAAAGACCACAGTGAAGAAACCCTTTGACCCAAGATGTAGGTCTATGCCTCCTTTCGGTTTCCAGTGATATTTAGTCCACGCTTGTAGCGCCTTTTTTGTGGGCCACAATCCCATGAATTTACAAATGATAGCATAGGTCCGCATGTGGTCCCCGTGTGCCTGCAGAGCAGGATCATTTAAAACTACTCTGGGTGTGACCTCAACATTAGGTTTACATGGCCCCTTTTGCGTTTTATTTTCTGCTTCCTGTTTCTTGTCTTCTTCCTCATTTTCTTTTATTCTATTGTCCTCCCTTGTATTGGTCAAATCATGTTCTTCTTCAATGTTCCTTTTCGCTTCTCCTAAAGGACCTCTGGCAGTTTCTATCAGTTTCTTACCTCAGCTGGCTATGGCCTGATTGTAGGAGGGAGTGGAGCTCCCCCCTTTGTGCCCCTCCATGGAGTTCAACGCTTGCAGAAGCTTGAAACCCTAGCTCTTCGTCGTTCCAACCCTCAAAGAAATCCGAGAGCCTAGCGAGCTGGTATGTTAATTTCATTAGATCTAGGTTAGTTTCAATTGTGGGTGATCACAAAAATTTTGATTTTATCTATTTCTTTAATGTTATTTTGAATGCAAAGTGACAATGTAACAACGTTGAATGATAGAAAATGTGAATAATAAAAATATATTCAACTTATTTCCTTCTACTATTTCTATCACCACATGGATTAGTTTCTCCATCTTTTCATATCGATCATATGAAAAGGGTGGTTGAAATTGTAGATCATTCAAATCTTTAAGTCAAGCTATTGCAGTAAACATCATACCTTGTCTCTCTTGCTCTCTAATATTAATAGTAGCTTTTTCCAAGGTCAATCATTGTGACTTATGGAGTGTTAAACCCCAACAAATTTTCAATGATGGTTGTTTTCTATTACCTCATTTGAATGCAAAGTTACTAACAATGTTGAATGATATAAAATGAGAATAATAAGAATGTAGTCAATTAGAAATAGTTTACAGTTACACAAAGAAAACATTTCAAGTAAGATGAAAATTGAAGTATTTATTTATGGTTGAATTATTGTAACATAGATGTCAGTGCATTTCATCAATATTTTTTTGTGCTTACATTGAATCAATGCATCTATTTAAATGAAAAACCAAAACATTCATAAAATGGAAGAGTTTTTCTCTCTTCCTCTCCATGTCTCTCTCTCCCCCCACCGTCTATATCTATATCTCCTAACATATTTCCTTTTTTGTCTCTCTATCTCACTCCTCAAGCACACATTCTCTCTCTCTCCATATCTATCTATCTCTCCCTCTCTCCCTCTCCTTGTCTCTCTCTTCTTCCCTCTCTCCACCCTCCATATATATGTCTATCTCTCTTTGTCTATCCTTCTTTGTCTCTCTATCCCATCCCTCAAACATACACACTCTCTTTCCATCTCTCTCTCTTGCCTTCCACTCTCCTCTCTCCCTCACTCTCTCTCCATCTCTCCCTTGTAACTCTCTTTCTCTCCCCACCTTTCTCTCTCTATGTCTTTCTTCTTCCCTCCCTTCCCCCTCATCAAATAGGATCAAGAATAAACATCTACACTGAACAATGCCTCTATTTTAGTGAAAAACCAAAATATTCATAAGATGAAAGAGTTTGTCTCCCTCCCTCTCTCTGTATCTCTCTTCTTCCCTCTCTACTCCCGTTGGCTATATCTATATCTCCCTCCATCTTTCCTTCTTTGTCTCTCTATCTCACCTCCCAAAACACACATCCTCTCTCTTTGCATATCTATATATGTGTTTCTTCTTCCCTTCTTCGATCTCTAATAAAATAAGATTAGGAATAAACATCTACATTAAAATCAATGCATCTATTTTATTGAAAAACCAAAATATTCATTAGACAAAAGAGTTTGTCTCCGTCCCTATCACTATCTCTCTCCTCTTCCCTCTCTCCCCCCACCGTCTATAACTATATCTCCCTCCATCTCTTCTTCTTGTTCTCTCTATCTCACTCCCTCAACACACACACACTCCATATCTATATATATCTCTATTCCTCCTTCTTCCTTTCCCTCTCTCTTCCCCTTCTATTTGTCTCCCTCTCTCTCTCCACCTTCCTCTCTATGTCTTTATTCTTCCCTCCCCTCTCTTCCCCTCCAAATCTATCTCTATCTCCCTCCCTCTCTCATTCTCTCTTTATTAAACTTCATATTCATACCTTATATTATATTATATTAAAATTCTTTATCTTAATATATTACTATAGAATATACATAAATATTAAATTTATGACATCAATATATATCCTAATACATTAATATATTTAATAATATAAATCAAATTTAATATTAATTAAAATTAATTAAATCATATTACTATTTCACTTATATATCTAACAAAATTACCTTTTTCAACTATAAGTATTTCACTTACACTAAAATAATAATAAACTAAAGTATCTAAGTAATGATTAAGATCATTATAGGAAAAAACCATATTCATTCAAAATGGGTCTTCTCCAACAAATATAAAACAACATATGTATAATGAGTAGTTATAGGCTACATAAATGATACAAAGCATCAATATATATATTGATATAATGGTATATCTATCGTGATTTATATGAGTGCCTTACGAGTGCCTTGTTACGTTGTAAGGCGTTTCCCTCTTAAATGAACTCCCCCAAATGCCTTTCTATCTTAATCGTAGCCGTTAGATCTTTTGTTAGACGATTGAACAAAAATCAGCCGTCTAATTTAATAAAAAATGTTTTAGAACATTAAAAAACACCTTTAAAAAAACATAATGCTATTAGTTATCGAACTGTTTACCCTAACCACGTTATCGAACCCGTCCTGCGTGTGGTGCGCGGATATCTGCGTTTGATGCAGAGTAGGGAGGGAATGGTTAGGAGGGCACAGGCGGAGTCGCTCCAGAGGAGGGCGGGGACCTGCAGTGAAGGGTTCGTGCAGAGGACGACGTAAAAATGATGACGAGGCTTGCAGAGGAGGCTGCATGAGGGCAAGAATCAATCCCTAGACCTGAGGACAATGGCATCGCGCAGAGCTTCAGAGTGTATTTGTTTTGAATACACTTCGTCAAACTGCTAATAGATCAGAAGCTGACATGCTATTGGTTTTAGACGGGTAGCGCAGAGTAAACGAATTTGATTCAGTAAAATTGTTTGTTAATTCTTGTTATTCATGCAGGTCACTTTATTTCAGTGTCTTATGTGATTGCTTCCATTGATATTTACAGATTTGGGTTTTGGATTCATCCCCAAGTTATTGATAGAATTGCAGACTGTCACAGGGGAAAGTTGTTATAGTTTTGCTTGATTTGTGATACATGGGTCTTCTTCTCTGTGGCACCCATTGGGTTTATAAGGTTTTCTTGTTATTGTGAATGGAATTTCTGTTTATGCTTAGCCGGGCTTCATGACACTATATTGAAAGAGTACATGTTGTTATAGTTTTGCTTGATCTATGATACGTGGGTCATCTTCTTTGTGGCACCGATTGGGTTTGTAAGGTAGTCTTGTTATTGAGAATGGAATTTATGTTTATGTCTAGCCGAGCTTCATGACACTGTATTGACAGGGCACATTTTTTTCTTGATAGTTTACAGATTTGGGTTTTGAGTTTAATCTCAACTTGTTGAAAGAACTGCAGATGGTCAGGTTGGGATAGTTTTTCTTTATTTGCATACAAGGGTGTTCTGTTTTTTATTTTAGGGTGGATGGGGAACCCATGTCACATAGATTTAGAAGGTTGTGTTTTCCAAGATGTTTACTGGGAACAAAATTTCTATTTAAGAGTATCCAAGGTTAGTTACACTGTTTTGGATCAGTATACTTTGGCATATTTGCCTCCATCAAATGTATCAGTATAGAGCTTGGACAGGCCTGATGTGACCTGACTTGAATAATCTATAAGAGAGTATGGTTTCTAGTCTGATTGGGGAAAGTACTCTGTGATAGAGTATGGTTTCTGTCTTATTTGGGAAAGTTCAGTTCTCTTGGCTGATTGAGTTTTTCCCTTATTGCCTTGAGTAGTCGATTAGGAAACTCAGGGAGCATTCGGGAGACTGCAGAAGTAGGATGTTCATGCATTGGGCATAGGAAAGAGATTAAAAATTTATGTAGTTTAATGGTGTACTACTTTTAAAAGCTTCTGAGAGGAGAATATGATAGGATAAAACCATCAATAACTTGTTTTCAGACAGTGTAGACTCCCCAATCCGCATTGAGAATGTCAGTGACCCAACTCTAAATCAAAATATCAAAAACATTCATTCGAAATGAAAACTATATTAACCCACACTTTCAGAATGAAAACTATATTAACTCACGCTTGCTTCAGAATTGAAAGTTCAAGAAAGTAACTACAGTCAAACCACTCTTCTTCTGAAATTAAACTAAGAATATTTTTGAGTAAAAATTCTTTGAACATAAACTTGAAAGAAATCTATATACCCAAATCTATAGAAATAAAAATATTATGCTATGAAGTTGAAATGATTTTGAACGAAATTCCAAAGAAATCACAAGGAAATCACTGGTATTTTGATGATTCAAATCAGTTTTAGAAACTAGAAAAGAGAGCTTTAAAGCTACCATAAGAAGATCAAAACTATAAATGGCTACGATTAATATTCTTAATCGATGATTACATACATGAAAATGCTACAGTAAAGAATAACAAAAAGGAAAATCTAAAAGTTAAAACCCTCACTATTTGCAGGGGCCCTCTACAAATAGACGGTCTCAAGCTTCAATGAATAGTTAACTTATTAAACAAGGTCTTTTGGTAAAAAAAAATCTCTCATGTGATCTATACCAAAAGACTTTGTTTAATTCATTATGGATCACAGAAGCTTGAATACAAAAAGAATAGTTAACTGCACATCAAGTCTTCAATGGCGCTTCCATTAAATAAAAACACAGAGTTTCAAAATGATTACAATTACAAAATATTCATTCACCGTCATCGTCTATTTTGTCCTTCATTACGGTATTTATAAAATCCATTAAATAAATGTTTGAGGCTTTCATGCCTACTTTAGGCTAGCAGATTTCTAATTCAAACTGTCAAACTGAGATTCCTAATTTTAGCTTCTAACAGATAGCGATTCACTCATAATTTTCTATTTGACAAAGAAAATCATTAGGCGTTTTCATCTTGGACTCTCAATCACTTGCTCTAGCTACGTGTTGACTTTTGTATTTGACCACGTGATTTAGGCTTTCTTCTAATGATTTGGTGCAGATAAATAGGAGGAGATTGTTGAGGGGATCAACGTCTTTATGCCCATATCTTTCTTTCCTTGACTGGCACCTTGGAGCCTGTTAAACAATGGATTTTCTTATAGAAGCAGATGTTCGTTGCAGAATTGCATGAATCCGGTAGCCAATGCAAAATTTAACTTAATAATAAGGAACATTTTTGAAATATGTCAAAAACCTCTGTCAAAAACCTGAAATTTGATGCCTATCAGGTCAAAGGAGAAGGTAAATGAGTAAAGAAGAGTGTCAAGATGAAGCATTCATGAGGCTTTGCACTGACTTCATCAGATAACTATCAAATAAAGACATATCTGGATCGAGGAGCTTGCTTCATGTAATGATCTAAGCATAATGCCTTGCTAAGACAACATAATTAGCCTTACATAAATCAATGTTATACCATCACATCAACAGAGTCAGCTTATCAAAGTTTAGAAGTGAGATCACAACCATGTCTTTCTAAACCAACATAATTAGCCTTACATAAATCAATGTTATACCATCACATCAAATGAGTCATCTTATCATAGTTTAGAAGTGAGATCACAACCATTGTCAAAGTCATCAACATCACAATATCAATTCTTTCAACCAGGAGATAGGGAGATCTCATATCAAGTCGTGACTTCATTTATGCCAACAAGTTGTCATCAACTATGCATTATCAATCTGAACTTTATCAAGTCATTCTCAGAATCCCAATACAAGTCATTTCTATCACTAGGTGCAAATGCATACACCAAGGATGAGTCATGTAGGTACCATTTTCATGCTAAATCATAACTATCATTACCTCAACCATTGTGCTAGGAACGAGGAGGCAAATACAAAATCATTTTTCCAAATACTCACATAAGTCATTATGCCCACATAGCATAGACATGAGGGCAAATAACCAATCGCAAAATCATATCATTAGTCATTAGGTCAAGTCGAAAGTCACTATCATTGAGAGATCTATAGTCAGAACATATCTCAATCATCAATTCAAAATTCCAAGTTATTGTCAAGTATCATGACACAACACTAAAGACTACTCATCTATATCAATAAGACAAATCATGCCAAACTCTTCTAGCACAAACATAGTGGCATATCTCTATGTATGTCCCAATCACTTGCAAACACAAGTTCAGTATGCATGTTCATGTTATGGAAAACATTCAAGTTTTTCCTGCTTCTAGATCTTGGTATCTGCAAAACATCTGTGGAATTGACATCTTTCGGGTGACCATCCGATTTCATGCACAATACTTCATTTTTATGTGATCAACAATTTAACCCAACTACTTCAAAAATCAGATTGCAATGACATAATATGTTAGAGACACCTTGATTCAGAGTTAAGATAGTTTCAGAAAGCTTCAAATGACGGTCAAATATAGTCAAACCCCTGTAGGCTCGCTTTAGGTTAGCATGGGTGTTATAGCTCCAAATCTCACTATTATGGTTTGTGATGTTGCACTCATGGCCTAGGGCAACCCCTCCTTCCAAACCTGGTCCCAAATTTAAAAAACAGTGTTTTATTCCCTATACACGACATTGCCCTGAGTTAAACGCGTGTATACGCGGGTCCGCATATACCCAACCCGCGTATATGTATTAAAACACTTAAAAAAACATAAAACTCCTTATTTTCGGGCGGAGATCGTGGGTTTTACCTGCTGATAACCTGTTAGTGCCCGTGGCCCAACTGTTCCCAACCAATTCCTAACTAAAAAGATACTTTAGGATTGGTATAAAAAGACATCAAAGGGAAGGCCTAAGGGCGGAGAGAAGAGAGAGAAAGGTTATTATACTGAGATTTTCCCCTGACCAGGTCTGAAGACCCTTGTGCCTTCTGCACTTCCCCCATTTGTACAGGAAACCCTTATTTCCTTGTGATTTGATGTTCATCCACTTGTTATGGCATCATGGAGTGAGTCTTGGAAGGAGATATGCTAGAGGCTTGAGGCGGGACAGATCCGGAAGGAAGATGTGCTTGGAGCCTGCGAAAGGCTGCTCAGGTGATATTACTCCTTTTGTACTTTCTATTTGTCTATAATAAAGAAACATGTCTTGATTCCTGATATGCTTCTTCTTTATGTTTATGATGTTCATGTTTG
>APFE031081339.1:0-11173 GCA_000404065.3 Pinus taeda | reverse complement strand
GTTTGACTGTCTTGGAGAGTTAATTACTCTCCTACTCCAAGACACTAGCCTGATCTATGTTGGTGTTTCAGAGCCCTAGAAATGTAAAAATTACTAGATGAATTTTTAATTAAGCGCTGTATTATTAAGGCTATTATTACTCAAATGGGTAAATGGATATGAAACCAATGGTGTTATGACCCAACTCAACTGAATGCAATTGAATATGATAATGTAATCTTTTCAATTCGATGAATCCTAACTAAAGTAAGGAGAGAGTTTCCATTCACTTCCAACAATGCAAAAAATTGATCACTAAGAGAAAATATAACAAATTCTCTAATGCACTAATTTCATCATGAAAAACTAATGCAAATCAATTGCAAAACAATTTTTATTTGTATTTTTGTGTGTTCAAAACAAGCATAAAAACAAATCAAATAAAACTAATCTAAATCTACGATTGATTTTTCAGAATGTAAACTATGTAATTGTAATCTATGCACAACTCACTTGAAAAGTATGCAAATGTAATCTATGCACATTTTTCATTCATATTCTGAAAATGAAAATTTTAACTATGCAAATGTGATCTATGCAAGAGAATTCTCAAACACAAGATGATTCTAATGTAACCTAAGAACCAATCAAGTGCAAGTCAAGGAAATTGGGTGAGAGTTCCAAAGATCAAAAAATAAAAACACTCAAAGGCGATTAACACTCAAAAATGCAAAATTATGAAAAGACTGAGACAAACCTCCAAGTAATGACCAAAGGAAATCAAATTAAGAATTTCTCAAAAAAGAGACTCAAAACACCCAATTAACTTAATGAAGATTGATGAGAGGAAGAATTTGCTGAAAGAAACTCATAAACAAGGCTTTTTGACAGGATATATGCAGATCTGGGCAGAGACTAAAAGCTATAAAATAATCTAAACTAAACTGGACGAAATTTTTTTAGGATTTTCAAAAATTTTGACAGGGTCCGCAGGCCCCCAGTGAAACCAGGTGCGGTACCGCTCTGTGCGGTAAAGTAATAGTGCGGTCAGGTCCGCACTGTAACTTAAGAAGAACGTGCGGTCCTCGTGAAAATTTCTAAAAAATAAAAACTCAATCTAGGACCTACAAAATACCCAAGCCCATACACATGAAGCAAAAACCAGGAACCAAAAATCAAGTTTCTCAAATCAAAGATAAAGGAAAATTAAACAATCAAATCCCATCCCCAGTATGGTCGCCAATTTGTTGGCCGGATAAATCGTTCTTGTGGACAAGACCGATCTCCCTAGTATCTAATGATATCTAGCAACAAAGAGCACAAGCAAATCCACTTTTCTCTAAACATGTTTCAATTCATTAATGAATACTAAGAGGTGTAACAGACCCTACCTCGGTTCAACGCTTGTTTGAGGCAGTTTTATCCAAACAGCTTCAAGCAGTTCTCGTTTAATAACCTGCATACACAAACAAGCACACATTAAAGCATACCTACGTATAACAAAACATGTTCATTATGAAGATCAAGCAGCACATAAAATAAACCATTAGAGACAGTTCATTGAGAAAAACAAACTTGATTGTATTAACTTTATGAATAAAAGAACCTTACAACCTTTGCCTTGATGTTGCACAAGTTCTTTCCAGGGTCCAGCAAGAGGCTCCTCTACTTTGACAAGCCTCACTCACTTCCCAAATGACATGAAAGGTATGTGATCTCTCCTCTCACAAGCTCAAAAAGGAAGTCTAATTTCCAATAGCATTTACCCTCAAGAATCTTTAGCTTTCAACCTCTCCTACAACTAGCCCAATGCCTAAATTTATAGTGCAAATGGAGGAAGTTGCAGGTCCACCATTGAAGGGATTAGTTCCTCCTTCAATGGGATAAGCACCTCATATCATGGAGTTAGCTCCCTTAGTTATGGAATGGATGAACCAAGGTGGAGCGGACTTGCCAGCGTAATATTCCTTCTAGAAGTGTCTAGAAGTGACCCAAGATGAGTTTTTAGGAATGAACTCAAGCCTTTTTAACTTTTACAAGGGTTCACACTCATTACTCAATAGAAAGAGCGGTCAAGTTCGCAGGAAACATGACCATTGGGTGCGGCACCGCAGGCAATGCTAGGAGAAAGTGCGAAACCAGGATTCGAGATACTTTTAAGGTCTTTCTCCCATTTTCAAGGCTTGACATGAAGAGCTGAGGTTTAAGACTTGCAAAGGAGGTATGTATGAGTGTTGATGGACTCACACAAATTGTAGAAAGTCATGGTGACAATTTTTTGTGTAACAAGGACTATCCAACTATACGCTTACAAGAGCATATGAGCTGATCCAATACATAATAAATTCCTTCAAATATAGGTTATTAGATCATACATCAATCACTGCAAACACTAAAAAAGAATAAAAAATGATTATTTTACATCAGTGACAACCAATGGTCATTCTACTCAATAATTTCCAATCAAGCTCTCCATAAATTAATACTAATTGGCATCAGTGAAAACACTCCCATAATCTCCCCCTGAAATTGGTACTCCTTGACATCAATGAAAACACTTTTATGAACAATTAGTTCTAGAATAGCACTTTTTCTTTTATCTGTATGAGTAGGGAACTCTTTCCTGTGCATCTTCCCTAATGCACATCCTTCACATGCAAAAATTTTCATTCTTAAGTATTGGAAGCCCTTATAACATTCCTCATTTTTTGTAACAACCCTGGTGAAAATTCCATGTAAAAATATAAAAGGCCATGGTTGATGGGACATGTATTCCAAGCTGAATGTCGAACAAGACATCCTAGGGGGTGTTCATTTGGTTGTTTTATGGCTAAGGAAATTGGACAAGGAAATGGATAAGGCTTTGGGAAGGAAAAATGGATTTTTTGGCACAATTATTTATGAAATAATGGAAATTAGGAGGAAAAGGAGGTGAAAGGTCACATGTTGCATGTGAGGAGGAAAATGAAGGAAAATAATGGAAAATGGAGAAAATAGAGGCCTCATTAATAAAAAGGCTTCTGAGGATCAATGGGCAAGACTTGGTCAGTTCAGTTTTGGAGCTCTCTCATTATTCTCTCTCTCTCTCTCTCTCTCTCTCATACTCTTGGAGACTTAGATTTTCCTTGGAGCACTCTTGGAGGGTGTGGCATACTTGGATTCTTGGATCAAGAAGGCAAATGAAGAGCATGAAAGTGCAAGAGGGCATCGGGATAAAAAAAAACATTATATTTGATTGTATGTACCGAGTTGTATGTATGTTTTCCTCATGGATTTTGGCATGCATGACACATGCATGTGGTTTCTTGTTTATGATCTTCATTGAAATGGAGGATTTCTTGAATTGGCAGTGGCTAGCCTTGCCATTACCAGATAGCCATGGTGTTGTGGGTTTATTTTCTTTGTTTTCAGGTTGGTTCTCATGTTTCCTTAGCTTGGGTTGATTTATTAGTCCCTGGAAGCCTTGGTTGGACAAGTGCTTTGGAAGCCTTATAATGAATTGGGTTGAGTTACTAGTCCCGTAGCCTTGGTTGGAAAAATATTCTCAAAGCCTTGTAACAACTTGGGTTGAGTTACTAGTCTAGGAATCCTTGGTTGGACAAAGACTCTGGAAGCCCTTAGTGGGTTGAGTTACTAGTCCTTGAAGCCCTTGTAGGAAAAACGGTTTAGAAGCCCAAAAAATGTTGTGGGTTGAGTTACTAGTCCTAGAAACCTTGGTTGGACAAACACTCAAGAGCCTGGTGGCCATCATGGGTTGAGTTACTAGTCCTGGGAGATGGGTTGGAAAAAGCACTGTGGAGCCTTGGAAGGCGGGATAGAGACTGATATGATGTTGGTTTTCGTCATGTCTGGCCGGGTGGTGGAATCACTATTTGATGGGTTGAGGTGGATGGCCTCTAGAAGCGCTGGATGAGTTTTTATTGTTGTGTTCTATGAGATCCCACATTCATGCTTGGAATATGGCACGGGGGTGAATGACTGAAGAGATATTTGGCTCAACCATTCTATAGTCGGGTGGAACATGGAAGTCCCATCCTGAGTTTGGATTTTTCATCATTAGTGAAAGGTTATTTCTCTTGGTAATTCTATGAGTATTATGATGGATTATATGTGGTATATATGGTTATGATTTCATTGGTATTTATTGTAGGAATTTCCTACAAATCTATCTCTCTGAGACCATGTAGAAACTTTGATGTCGGTTAACTCGATAATGCAATATAAATCAAAGCAGAATACTATAACCTACTTCTACTATCCATTTGCGGAAGCCTAAATATCGAGCTGAACACATATAACCATAAGAAGAAGAATCAATGCACAATACACATGAAAATACTTTGGGGAAAGCCTCAGCTAAAAATCCCACTATCTTTATTATCATACAAGGTGGAAATACATAGGAATTATGCAAAGCCTTAGCTCTCATAGCCAGCCAGCTCTCAGTATAATCCTCACAGATGCTCACAGGAAATATTGGCTACTCTTCAGCCATCCTCTCTACCCTCCAAGCTCCTATTTCCTTGTGTTGTTCCTCTGTGATGATCTTCCTTCAAACAAGTGGAACACTGCCCTCACACACTGCCAGAATTGCGCAATCCTCAAGGAATTATTTCTTGATGCATGCATGAGTTTTATTTTGTAAGAAAACACATGCAACTGATAGTACAATGTCCTTGACTTTAATCTCAAATGGACCTTTCTCAGAATAGACATGCATGAGTTTCTGATGAAGGAACCTTCAGTTATCTAGAGTACACTAGTTGAGTGAATGCATGCATCAACTGTCTGATCACTCTCTATTAGTTCCTCAAATAGTTTGGAACTAATTTAACTGGACTTAACTCAGTAAACTGAGTTAACTAATTACAACTCAAATATAACTCAATTTTATCTCCTTAATTTAAGGGATAACTCTTGCATGACTTCAGAAAGAATTCTAACTTGAATTTCTCCAACAAATTAATTCAAAATGAATTAATTAATTATTTCCAAGTAGTTGTTAAGAGTAAATTCGATTTTAATTCACAATTTAATTCAAGGACAAATTAAATTGGAATATTCTTGTTGCCACATTTCAACATTTATGCCGCTATTATGCTGGTTATTTACATGTTTTATGACAACAACCATGGGTGGCTCTCATCATGTTCTTACTTGTCATTGAATGATCAATGTATCTATGACCTAATGGATGAAATGGTAGCTAATGTGATAAGGAGACAATGCTTCATAGCGAATCTCAGATAAGTATGAGATCCCTACACTTAATTTTGTTGTTTACACCTGTAGGTTACATGTTCACGATATGTTTGATGAAATTATTATCATGGATAGTAGGGATTTGGCTAAGGTCTTGATCATCTTATTTCTTTTTCATCATTGTTTCCCTATATTTTCCATGATTCTAAGCATTCATTCCATTATGGGCAGTGGCTTGGGCTCTGGGCCAAAAAAAGTGGCTTAAATCCCAGGGTTGCCAACACAAAATTGGAAATTTTGGTTCATAGTCGCTGGTAGGAAGGTGTATGAGAGCGACTTTGGGTTTCTGGTCACTCCCTTGCCCATAGAATGAGAGTGACTATGACCTAAGTGGTCTAGCAAAAAAATGGGACCCAAGGATAGGTTGTCTAAGTGGCTAACTTGTCTCCTGAGGGTTTTATTGATGATGTTGGATGATTGTGTGTGATGTTCCATCGATTCCAATTCTTTAAGGTCACCTAGGAAGTCGAATCTGTTCATAGTAGCCTCTTGTCTCATGTTTACCCCAGCTGGACGATTTCTTGGGTAGATGTGCGAGGAGGTTGTTACATTTTTAAAGTAGCAATAAAACATGATAATTAATGTGGCCATACCTTTGCTTCCAAAGAACTCGTATTCTCATTGTTGTGCATGCTAATGTTTGATGAATTCTTATTGTCACCTTAAGATTATATAAACCCCAAATTCTAACTCCTATTATAATCAACTTGAAGTGATCCTCCATAACTTTCACCACACAATGTGTTGGAAAATCAAGGTAGATGCAGGTTAATGTTGATTTTCCTTATCTTGATAATTACTTGTGATGTTTTTTTCTTCTTCTTATTAGTTAATTTAATTATCTTTCATCAAGAAATTACCAACAATGTAACGACAAGAGACAAGAAACTAAAATGTAGGCTCCACGCCAAGGAAAAACCCCACTTCTTGGATAAAACCCAAACAATCTCATTCTTATAGAATCAAATCAAAATGAGACTTCTCCAGACCCAAAGACCAAGTCAAGTTTCTAGCTACAAGTCAAAACAAGATGCCACCTCCTCTCTGCAACTTTAAGACCTTTGAAGTGCCACTGTAATTCTTCTCCAATACCACTGTAAACTTCAAATTCCTTCAACAATGCTGCAATTTCAGATCACTGTAGGATGCATGTAAACTTAGTGAAATCTCAGTCTTTAACTCTACCTAGAAATTTTTCACCTCTATATTTACTTCCTGCAATTTTTGGGTGCCTGTACTAACCTCCTGTAATTTTCAGGTGTTTGAAGTGCCTCTGTAATTTTGACCTGCGATAGGTGACTGAGGTATGAAAATTATTTAGCATACTTCCTTTTATTATGCTTTGGGTCCTCCTTCTTCCACAGGCTTCTTACTAAGCTTATAATAATTTTTCTCAAGAAAATGAATTGTTGCTTGATATCCAAAATGATATGAACCTTATTTTATATATACACATCACCATGTGTCGAGTAGGATAGAAAATGGATGACATGATCATGATCAATGCTGATCTGAATGGTGGTCTCCAACATTGTCACATTATCCAAGGCCTTAATAGGTACACTCTATCTCTCACAAGACCAGAGAAAAATGTTGGAAGTAATTCCATAGGAAACCATATTGCCTCATCATGGTACACACTCCATCTAGGATACTTGGATTATTCTTACCACTGTACCATTCTTATCCAAGTCCATGTGACATAGGATCTCCATTGTAATATATCACATTACATGACTCAAGAATGTCTATCTGAGATGATTATCCAATCCAACATTCTACTTATCCATTTCTATGTAATTTGACTTAAGACATCATTCTTAATTAATCATAGTACTTGAAACAAGGAGAACCAAACAAGTCATCATTATCCCTATTCGTGATTCATGCACCAGATTTACAGATATTAGTCCTTGTCTAGTACATGACACAAGGAGAACTAGTGTCCAACCATACTCCCTCTTAATTAGGGAGGACATCCCTATTCTCATTTTAATTAGAGAATAAATCCAAATCCTATTCAAGGAGACTCCTTTTAATCCCTCTCAAGCCTAGAGGATAGTTCTGACTTTGAAGTCACAACCACAAGTCCTCTTACTTGTCTTTCATAAAATAACCAACCATCATTTCATAATAGCTTGCATGGCTCAATATTTACTCCACATCTTATTGTACGAAACATGCTTCCTTGCATAGTATCATGGATCATGGGGCCATTTATTCACGAGAGATTCTAGGTCATCCATCTTGTTCATCACTTTCATCTCAACTTTATCAATGAAGGCTTTGTATTGAACATTCCAAAAATTCAAGTTGATCATAGCTTCCCTGCGAAATAATCTTCCTTCTACACCTTCAAGTTATCTTCTCACACTCCTACCTTCCAATCCCAAGATGAGAGCATCTTGATCTTCTTAGATGCCAAGTATCAGATGTTGGGCTTTTCTCAATATCTACAGTTTAACTTGACTCAACTTGTCATCATCTACACCTGTAACATCGTTTCCTAGTAGAAACGAAACATGTTAACCATATAACCAATATTAAATATCAACCCCAGACTTACTTCACCAAAATGATCTTTTCAACAAAGCATCAATATGGTCCATCATCATATGAGTCTACCTTTATTCACTAAAGTTCCCAAGGATCCAACTTCATTACAAATTTACCATTTTTCCTTCAATGAAATTTCATAGCATGCCTTTAGTGCCTTTACAGTTCCCTCCATTCATCATGCTCTTCATGGCATAATATAAACTTTTCTTATCTTTCTCATTTTGCTTCCTTCATTATGTACATGTAACATTCATTGAAAGGCACTACCAAGAAAAATATACAAGTGCAAGAGCATGATTACATTTTTTATAATCCAAGGATTCAAGGTACCTTAGAGAGGCAGAATCCTAGGATTTTCAGATCCAAACCCTAAGTTCCTTGATATTTACCTATGAAACATTAGTCCTAGTGTTTGAATCTCAAATCCAATTCCATCCTCGCTAAGGATTTCCATAGACCCTAGCCTACCTAAAAACCATAGAGACCAAAAGCTAGGGTTTCAATGAGGGAATACACAAATTAGGGTTATGGTTTCTCCCTTGATTAGGGTTTATATGTACCAACTAACATTTTACAAAATCTTAGATACCAAGGACCTTAAACAAGATAAATACTACAAGCCCTAAAACCAAACATGTCCCAAAACTCTACTATATTACATGTGAGACCTTATATGTATAAAAGTAAGTACCACAAGGATTGCATACCTTAGTACTTCATGATTACTAGAAGCATGCTGCAAAGTCTTCATCACAATCCAACGTACTATCACTTCTAATCTTCTAAGAGCAATTCCAAATCAAGATTCTCTCCTTCTTCTTATTTTTTGCGTTTATGACAGAAAAAAATTCTTCTAAGCATGTCTTCATGCTATACCATTTTCTAAACCCTTATGTTTCAAACCTGGTGTATGATACACCAGTCCTCATTCTAATGGTAGAGGTCCTTGACATATTCCTTTTCCTTCTTTGAGGGTTCTTCATCTTTAGCTATTAAAGCTTTAGACCTTTCATTATTTTTATTTTTCTTAGGGTTCTTAGGAAACTTTTCTTCGATGTGTCTATATTCATGACAACTAAAGCACTGAACTTTGGACATGTCTCTAGATTTGTTTTTTTTTTCTTGTCAAAAAAATTCTTTGATTTTGCTGCAAAGTCTTGAGTAACTTCAGTGGTAGGTCAATATTTTATTCTTTCCTTTATTTTGGATTCTTCAGTTGAACATTGAGCCCATAGTTCTTCAGATGATGGAGGTTATTCTCTGACCATGATCAAGTTTGACCTGAATAGTGATCTTAAGGTTGACTTGTTAATGCATATTAAGGTGGACTTGTTGTGCTTCCAGAAGGTGACTTGTAATTCATCTTAAGGTGAAGTTGCAGCAAGAGGTGTAATGACTTTCTGTAGAAAATATGATAATATACCCAAGAGGGTTTTACAAATGATATTTACTTCCTTTTGACTCATAACAAATCCGAAAGGTGTTCAATGGGTGCCTTGACCTATCAAGCATGAAACCCATGCTTCATAAACAAGAAAATATTTTTTCTTTCTTATTTACATCGTATACACATAATGACGTGAGTACAAAGACAATTATGAAGACCGTACCTAGTTACTTTTCCAACACAATATGAATTTAGTAATTCTACCTTCAAATACTAATTTGTTATAGTAGAAAATGAGATTAGATTTTCCTTAATACCAAGAACATACATCACATTGTGAAATTTTTTAACACAACCATTTAGTAATGTCACGAATACATCACCATACCCTTTAATTTGGTGTGAAAGATCATCCCCAGATATATATTTGCACCATTATTAGTTTCATCAAATTTCTCAAAACAATGCTTATTACAAGACTTATGGATCCATATTAAAAAAAAACCATGTATTTGGATCATCTATTTACGAAAACAATGCAACATCCTTAACAAATATTCTAATTTTTTTTATTCCATCATTCATTGTTTCTCCTGTATCAACAAAATGACTAGTGTGCTTTTTATTTCTATGTTTGGAGTCATGATACTTCCTTTTCATGCAATCTCTAGAGTAATGTCCAAACTTGCTATAGTAATGACATTTAGCTTCAACCTTTGGGAACATCATACCTAGTTGTGATTTTGCAATTGGTGCCTTACCAAATGATGGCTTTCCTCCTTTATTACCTTCCCAAGGCTTCCCTTTGAAAGGTGATTTCCATTTTTCCATCAGCACCAAGTCAGGACTTTGTGGTGTAAGTTTCTTTCACCTTTCTTCCTCCTGCGTGATTATGCCTTCAAACTCAACAAAGTGTGATCCTTATCCCTTACTGCAAGACCTATGATGAACATATAATACTCATCTAGCATTCCATTTAAAGTTATAGTGACTAGGTCAGTACTAAATACCATTTCACCTATATCTTGAAGTTTATCTTTAATGCCTTTTATTCTATTTCTTTTCTAACTACACTTTAGCTCCTTCAAGGATGAAATACACCACTTCCGTGTTCATTTGTTGTTTATTTGCACGACATAGGTCCAAATCTACAACAAACAATGCACTATTTTCCATTGTTAAGACAACACACTACATGACCAAATTTGTGATAAAAACACACAATTGGCCGCAATTCACTTCTATGTGGCCAAGGAAACAAAGACCCAAAATTTATTTCAAGGATATCTTTGTAGAAGACTCACTTGCATTATCACATAAATCATAAATGAATTATCTACCCATAACCATTGCAACAAGTATGTGTCACTTATCATGCATGTTTTTGGCATTAACATGATATAATAGGTGTTGGGGCAGGATCCCCCAAGGGTAGTTTTGGGGCTAAAAGCTCATATTTTGGTTAAATTGTGTAATCCAAGTGTAAAGACTCCTCATTTTGTGGTCGCAGAGCGCGTAGGTGTTAAAGTGTCATAGGGTTGTCCACCCTTATTTTGGAAATGTAATCTCGGATGTAAAAGATCTACCCATGGTCCACAGACCATGGGATTGTATAAATAGAGTTAATCTTTAAGTATTTTGAAAAAAGAAATAGAATATAAACACATGAAGGTATGATGTATTAGAGATAGCTCTGAGGACCGTGAGGATAGTAAGTAAAATCTTTGAATACTTGGATTAAAATGTTGTTGTACGAACAACAGGTTATGCAGCTACCTTGATGTTTGCGACTACGCAAAGCAGAAAACTTATAGGAAAGAAGGAAATAAGGGTCTGGAGTATAGCCCCTTGATTTGACCTCCACAAAGGGACGAAGAAACGATAGCGAAGGTTTCTCCATGAAGCGCTATTCAGCTAATAAGACAAGGATTCCCGCGAATACCACCTATGCCCAAACCACCTCCGACTTCACTGCCATCACCTCCA
>APFE031081337.1:42951-100717 GCA_000404065.3 Pinus taeda | reverse complement strand
AATACTATTATAATATAAACAATTAATCAATTATAATCAGAATCCATATAAAATCCATAAACTCGTGTAAATAGTAAACCGAGTTTACTGGAGGGAAATAGTCCAAAAGTGTAAAAGTGCCATTTATAAAATTTCCACCGAAATTATATAATTATAGTACACTTGACCTGGAGAAGAACAACCATCTTTATTTCATAATTAGTTGTTGGAAAGTTGTCAAGCAATTATCACCGTGAGCCTCACAAGTTGGATGGAGTAATGGAATAGTATCTTTCAATAAAATAATGTTAATGAGAAATGTACACTCTATGCTCTATAGCACCAAATATAGTTAACAGAAGTTTGCAGTTTACTATTTATAGCAATTTTGAATAAAATATAGCTAATAAGATATTTACAGTTTGCTCTTTTATAAAAAGTGTGTTTTTTTATTATAGAAGGTGTGTTTAGTGAAAAATATATCTATAGAAAACAACGGAAAGTGGGAGGCTCTTTTATCGTTGTCAAAATATAAAGATAACGAATCAGAATGTTGTAGATATTGAAAAAAGATAAACGTATCAGTAAGTCTTTTCGGATCGTGTTCATGAGAAGCTTCAAATCAAAACAAATCCAATCTCTGCTTTCGAGGTAGACGATGCAAGCAGTACAAAATGCTCTGTGGCTTCATTCATACTTCACTATTGTAATTTTTTGAGTGGGTTTTTGTAATTGTTTGAGTGGGTTTTATCTATATTTCGGTAGTGTAGGAAGATATTAACAATATGAAAGTAAGTTCCAAATTTTGGTTTCGAGATAGGCGACGCAAGCAGTACAAAATTCTGTGTGGCTTCATTCATACTTCAGTATTGTAATTTTGTGTGGGCTTTACCTATATTTCAATAGTGTAAGAAGATATTAGCAATAAGAAGATATTAGCAATATTTAAGCAAGTTTCACTAACTCTTGGTTCCAAAATTTTGGTGTATTGATTTAGCAATACTCTCACCCATGTTCAGCCCACGAAGTTCACATCTTTCAACTATAAGACACAGTTCACCACTAAACGCAGCGGCCACTGAACTGGGAATCGAGTTTATCTTCCTACATCAGAATTCAGATCCCTTGTTTTGAGCTGTTGTTACATATTTTGTAGAACCCATATCGGTATATCCAAATAGTTTTTACAATCGCTCTATATTAATCAGAAGCTGATAACGCTACATTAACGTATTTGCAGCTGAATTTTGTTGTGATCGCAGCCCGAGTTACATCGCTGGATTCGTTTCTCGGGAAATTCTTTCCCGCAGTGTACCATCAAAAGCATAACAAGATATCCTAGGATAGCCATTATTACAAGTACAACAACCAAGGTCTAGTAGTGTTCACCTCGTCCCTGTATGTTTCAGGCCTCGTTTCTTCGATGTTTGCTTCCCACTTAACGAGAAGATGCGGGCGCAGTTATCTTGTGGGCTCGGCTCTCAACGGGGCCGCCATGAACTTAACGATCCTCATTACCAGGGATATTACAGACTACTAGTCTTTTCAGCCGGTTAGATACGAATCAAAGAGCAGTATTTGACTTCTTTTTTAAGGCTTTTCTTTCACTTATGTACATGTTAATAATTATGAATGTCCTGTTCGATGAACATAAAAAATAAAAAAGTGTGATAAACATGCAAATGAAAACAAATCAGCAATGCATCTTTCAAATATTGTGATTTATACAAGAAATTGTAGATTGATGTATTTCAAATATGCACTGATCTACTAAAGAAGTTGAAGATTGGAGATTATTCTCGTTTGATACTTTGACCTGGTTAAGGTAGAATTAATATATTTCTCCCCATTCAAAAGGATGTAATTTTAAAATTAATATAGGAGTTTTGGCACACGTAATGATACTGATGATGAGCTCTATTATGATATATAGATAAAGAAATTATATAAATAGTTATATTTGAGGTTAGATTAATTGTTTTATATGGGTTTTAATTTTCATTAGGTTTAAATATTTTGAGGAGAGGTTGAGGATAAAGTTACATATGCAGAATAAAAACTATCTTATATATAAGGAATGAAATTGTTTGTTAGTTAATAGGAAATTTAAAATATATATACAAAGTTTAAGTATTAATGAGGAGTATTATAAATATAAATTAAATGACTCATATCAATCTATGAAATTTGAAACATATACAAAGTCTATGAAATTTGAAACATATATACAAAGTTTAAGTATCAATATAATAATAAATCAAAATAAATTATTACTTCAGGGATCACATAAAATTAATAGCTTATATTAATAAGCATTTAAAATACATACAATAATTTCACATAGTTAAAATCTAAAAAAATTCATTGAAAATAATTAAATTATAACTTTATTTTTAAATTGTTATTATTAATAATTAATTATAAAAAAATTAATATATTAGGATAGAGCTATTTTAACTATCGAGCTACAAGTACAAAAGAAGATCAATATCATGTTTAAATCCAAAATTGAAAGAAAGAAAGAAAAAGTCTCTCTATTATTAATGCTTTATATTAAAAATTGAATTGAATCACACGTTTCCCTATTATTAATTAAGAAATAAGAAGTAACTAAATTATTTTTCATTTAATTACTTTTTCCTTTTGAGAAATTGAAATAGTTTTACAAGATAACATTAACACACATATATAAACATACGTACATATTCTCTTTCTTTATTGTTAATATAGATAATCCAAAATTTTATTCAACTTCTATATTCAAATATTTATAAGAGAAATAGTTTTTTAAAAAACAATAAATACATTTTAACTATTTTATCTCGATATAAAATTATATTATTTAATATAGACATTTAAATATTTTATTGATTGTGCTGAGAGGTACTAAAGGGAAGAGATGTTTTAATTTCCCATCCTTAAATAAATAATGTAACATAATGTAATGTAAGACCTTGCATACCGTTGGTTTGCAATAAAAGGTAAACAAAATCAGCCAACCTATGCCTTAATTGGGAGAAATTTTATCACTTTAATTTAAAGAGTATGGGTCCATTAAATTATGTAGGAAGGGTTTTGACAGGTTTAATTTAACTATGTGACCTTGAGATATTTGATCACCAAGTGAGCATAATTAGAATGGGATATAATGCTTTAATTAAAACTATGGAAATATGTATAAACATTTCTATTTGCATTATAGCCTCTTCTTTTATTTAGAGTAATTTCATTTCAATAAAGACATGTCCATTCTTCCTTGAGCAAGGGCACAATCACAAATCAAAATGCTCCTAGCTCCTCTAGACTGTAAAATGGTCCTCTGACCTAATAAATTAAACATATGTACATTTAGAAAAACATGCAAAAATATTCTTAATCATGGAAATTTAGTTCCACTTTAGAATGAAATACTGTAAATAGGCTTTGTTGCAATACCATAGCTTATGAATACCATGCACAAAAAAACCATAACTCACTATATATGGCCCTTGTTCATATGAAATTTTTAAATTAGTCAATTTAATTAGAACGCTAAAAAGATCATAACTACTTTGACAGTTGATTTGTATACTATTATGAATATTCTAAAATATTTCATGGAGATTAAATCTCTATCATTCACCTAATAATGATTTAGAGTTAAATTAAAATTCTAGAAGCCCAGATTGGACACGAGCTAATTATGATCTGAGAAATAAACCTTGAGTCATTCAGTTATCAATAATTATTTAGGCGAATGGTAAGACTTTAAGCTCCATGGAATATTGGATAATATTTTTAGAAGTATGTTATGTAATTATATATATGTGTGTGTGTGTGTTAAATTAAGGTTACAATTAGTTAATGTTTTATGATTTTTAAAATTTTGGCAATGTCAGATGTTTATGAGGTAAGTTCTTTGAGGCCTATTGCTTTCATATTAGTAGCAATTAGATATCAAACGTTGAAATTTATCTCAAAAGTAATTAAACTGATTGATTAAAAAAATTCTACATGAATAAGTGACATATGAACTGAGTTGTTTTTATAACCATGTAGTATTGATAAGTTATGGTATTGGCCCATGTTATTGAAAAAAAAAATTACATGTTAAGAATCTCCAAAGTAAATTATAAAAATAATTAATATCTTAGTTAAACCTATAGGCATTTTAAAAAATCATGTAACATTATTATTAAGCATGGAGATTCACTCCAGTTCACTATATATAGAGCTTGTAAATAGACTTTGTCACAATAGTAGAATTAACATCTCATTTAAACCTATATGCATTTAAAAAAATCATGTAACACTATTACTAAGTATGGATATTCACCCCAATTTACTATAAAGTTTGTAAATAAACTTTGTCATAATAATATCCGATAAAAAGTGTAGTCCTTACCACTTATATGGATATTTTGTTTTTAAAAAAATTACAACTTAACTAAATATTATACTTTTAGAAAAATTGCAAGTTTATATATGAAACCAACCACATATAAAATACGAATACAAATTATCAATTTAAAAAAAAAAAATAAAAAAATATTAAAGTTTGTATTTAAAAAAACTACCAGGTTAAACAAAAAAGCAGAAAAGAATGCTGGTGTGTTCTCTGTCTTTTCTCTCGGAATGAAACCTCCCCATTAATATAAATATAAATGAAAGTATACTACTTAATACTCAATGAAAAAACATTTTTATCAAAAATCAGTGTGGTTGAATTAATATATGTCTCCACGCAACAAACGAAACCTCTCATTAATATAAATATAAATGATATTATAATATAACGATAATTGCATGTTGTGGTAAAAAGAAACTCTGTCAGAGTCTTCAAGTACAGACGATGTATGTCATAGACGTCAATGAGTCTTCATACAGTTCTTTCTAACCTCTCCACTTGTACTGGTGAGAGGATTAATGTTTCCCATAATAACCATGGACGTGGCCAAGTCTGAGAAGAAGGTCTTCTTGTTATCATTATATTATACTTAGTAACCATGGAGTCGGTAGAACCTCTGTTATACCACTATTGGTAGGAGTGGAGAAGTCCCTTTTGGGTTTTGAGATTTGAGTAGTAGTTGATTTCATACGTGGTGGGAGTAACAAGATCCAATGGTGAGAGGTTGTTGTCACTTCACGTGCTCGGGTAGTTTTCCTTCAGAAAAGTGGCAGATGATGCGTTAATGTGGGATTTGTTATAGATGTGGCCCTGAAGTTATGTATGTCATAGACGTCAATGAGTCTTCATATAGTTCTTTCTAATCTTTCCACTTGTACTGGTGAGAGGATTAATGTTTCCCATAATAACCATGGACGTGGCCAAGTCTGGAAAGAAGGTCTTCTTGTTATCATTATATTATACTTAGTAACCATGGAGTCGGTAGAACCTCTGTTATAAAACTATTGGTAGGAGTGGAGAATTCCCTTTTGGGTTTTGAGATTTGAGTAGTAGTTGATTTCATACGTGGTGGGAGTAACAAGATCCAATGGTGAGAGGTTGTTGTCACTTCACGTGCTCGGGTAGTTTTCCTTCACGAAAGTGGCATATGATGCGTTAATGTGGGATTTGTTATAGATGCGGCCCTGAAGTTTGTGCATCGCAGTTGGCCAATGGTGTGCGGACCTAATTTAATACTAGAGAGAAATAAAAAAAATACAGATCAAATGGTGAGTTATCAACGAGATTTTAGAATGTTTATTATGATTGACGGTATAAATGTTATATACATGACAGAACAACCATGTTCTTAGTGGAAAGGTCCTGAGATTAAAAGGATAAGATGAGAGCACTTGAAGATGAAATGCTGGCAGTCCTGAAGTCTATCCTTCCGAGGTACATCGTCCATGTTGGGTTTGATTAACGAAAAAAAATAAAATTACAAAATATAGTTAACATGTACATTAAGAAATATCTATTTCACCATGTGTTGTTGAATTTAATTTTGAAAATTAATAAATAGAATTGAAGTCAATTGTTGGCGATATTGTGCATAATCCAACAACACAAAACCATCGCAACCCTAAAAAACACACTTATTTTTTCGCAATCATGGAAATACAAAAATCTCGGTCTACCAATATGGAAAAAAACAACTGATTCAATTTCAAACAAGGAAGCAACCAACAAAAACATTTTTATTAACAATGCAGTTGTGAAAGTGGAGGCGAAGGAGTGATTCCCCGTACGCTTCTCTTTAGTCGGTGCTTCCGTCATAGTTGCTTGCAGCATGAAGTGGTTAACGGAAACTATGGAAGCACTTGCATGATTTTGACAACAACAAAAAGCACGCTTCAAGCAGTATGGTTAAGATACACAATTATCGCCAGTAACTTCCTTCAGTTAACGCACCAGTTACTCAGATTAAGGCTGACATTAGCAGACGTGGAGTATGAGAGATGTACCCAGATGAGGTTGCACACAAATGGGCAAAAGGAACCACTCGGAGTTACACTCAATTGTGACCTTCAAAATATAATCCACTTGGAAGATTATAAATTCATATTATATTTTTAGTTTAACTAGTTATTACTTTAGTTTTATTTAGATTATTTTTAATTTTATTTATGTTTAGTTTATAGCTTTATAAATTTATTTTGATTTTTAGTTAATAACATTTATTTATATATATATATATTATATATATATATTATATATATATATATATATATTTAAACTAAATTTATTAATGAGGCTATTGTCTTTGCAGGTCTATGTCAGCCATATGACCATTTTAATCAATAAGATTTAAAATCGAGACTTCCCCCGACCGAGAGCAAGATAAGAGAACAAGATATAGATAGGTTCATTTCGCCCACTCAAGAGCTGCAATTCCAGAACACAAAATTTACTACCAAAATTGACCACTGTATAAAGACTGTAAATTTCAAAAAAGCTAAGAAAATTGACTGCTCTAAAATTCAAGAGTCGTCCAAAATTAACCACTTGGAAAACAAAAAAAACAAAACCAATAACCCGAGCTTGACATGCACCTGCTAGGTGTGTTAGGATGGTGGCTTTTATTCCATGATTGGACACCAGCCATACTCTCCTGAGTTTGTTTCCGCTGCCTACCACTGTGGTGTCCTGTGGCTCTAGTTCTTCCACCTGTATGTCAATCTTTTTATATTATTACTTCTTAGTTTGTTGTTTAATTTTAATGGTTGATTTTTTATTTTATTTTCTAGTTTGTTTGTATTTTTTATTTCTTTAATTTAATTTTAATTTTCAGTTTAGTTTTACTTTAATTTTTTAATAATTTAGTTTGGTTTTGTTGCTTTAATTAAGTTTAATTTTGTGATTTTATTTTGATTTTTAGTTAATATATTTTTATATTATTAATTTTTTTAGTATGTAGGTTAGTTTGAAATCATTTTTTTTTTACATGGGTTGTATCATTAAATTTCATTTTAGTTTTAATTAAAGTTATTGATTATAATTTACTTAAGTATAGTTTATAATTTTTTTTTTTTTTTTTATTTCGATTACACGATGTAAGGAAGATCCTCATGAATTTCGCTAGTTTTCAAGGTGACCAATTTAGATCCTCATGAATTTAGCTAGTTTTCAAGGTGACCAATTTTCATGGGTGACATAGGATACCTACCAACAACCATGAAATAAAGTACACACAAACTTTTAAGACAATCAAATAGTAGCAAAATATTTTTTTTTAATTAAAATAAAAATTACTTTAATGATTTATAAAGCTTAACATTAGAAGTTATCATGGTCATTGTTAAACTAATAGTGGTCAATAGACAAATCAATTGCTAGAGCCTTGTCTTGGCTTGGACTAATAATATGGTTCACTAACACCACATGCCCAAAAATCCATAACTCATATTCATGCAAATGTTCATATGACATTTTTTAAATTAATAAATTTAACTAAAAGGATATAAAGTGCATAACTACCTTTAAAATATATCTCAGCCTTTAATTCGTGATTAGTACCAAAAAATATTTTAGAATATCTTAAATCCCTACTATCCATATAATAATTAATGATAATTAAAATAAAATTATGGAAGCATTTCTCTAAAATAGATGGTCCTATTGGTTTAATTAGTTGATTCCATATTTTTGTAGCAATATTTTTACTTCATATTTACTTGTCTTTGTTTTTTATAATTGAAGCGAGAATTTCTACAAAATTGGTAACTTCGAAAACTTGGTTTTCACTTTCATACCACATACAAGAATTTCATAAATGCAATTATATATGGTATAATACTCGAAGTCAATCCTTAAAAGTTTCATGTTTTCTAGTTTTGATGTGTCTAAATTACACAGTTTAATTCCTTAAAAGTTTCATGTTTTCTAGTTTTGATGTGTCTAAATTACACAGTTTAATTTCTGATGCTGTTGAACTAAGAAAAGAAGAGAAGTCTTCAGATTTGACCTCTACTAAACATTTAAAATATTCATATTATTCATGATAGATTAAATGTTAAAATTTATCTCAAAAGTAGTTATACAATTTGTTCTTTTTAATTTAAATTGATTAATTAGAAGAAAAAAGCCATATGAAAATGTGTGAGATGAAATGATTTGTATTTTTAGCAAGTGGTATTGATAAACCATAATATTGGGACATGGTACTATAACAAAGTCTATTTATAAGTTAAGACTCTTCATAGTTAATTGATGATAATTTCCCGATGTTTTTTGAAATGTATATATGTTTAAGTCATATATTAATTATTTTCATAATTAATAATAATAATTTAAAATAAAGTTATACTTTAGTTAATTTTTATGTTCTTTTAATATCATCAATTTAGAGAGTTTTGAGAATTTATAATATCCATAATATCTACTTTTTGATGTTTCAAGTCTATAACAAAACTCATCTTTAGGACAAATATACAAAGAAGAGAAAGGAATAAAAGAAGTAAATATAGAGTAAAAGAAAGAAAAGAAATTGAAAGCCGACCAACAAAACTTAACCTAAAATAATGAAAGAAAATATTTCTCTCATATATATATATAATTCTAAATTTTAATTTTATTTAATTTTAATGTTAGAATAATTAATAACATTTTTTATAAGAATATTTATTAGAAGATAAATTAATAATAAATATAACATTTTAGTATTAATTATATATATTATCAGTAATATTTTTTTTTATTACTATTATTGTTAATTAATAATACTAATAATAAAACTAAGTATTATTAATTTTATAGTCTAGTAATTCTAATTAAAAAAAATCATAGCGATAATAATTAATGATGTAGGAATTATTTCATATTATACGATGTAAAAGGGAGCATGAAAAGCAAAATCCATGTTAAGGAATTAATAGGGAAAATAAGTATATGTTAATATTAATTTAGAATGAGGCAATCAAAATGTTTATAGATAAGAATTAACAAATGTTTATAGATAAGAATTAATTGTTAAGGAGGAAAATAAATAGATTTGGAAATAAGATAAAAGAATGATAGTAGAGGGAGGATAAAAAATGCAGAGGTTACATAATGTTTGGCGAAGGTGTTTGGGGAAGGTTAGGGGAAGAGGAATAACGCAGAGAAAAGGGTCAATGGGAAGAGGGAAGAAATGATGTATGTTTTGGTTGAGCGGGAGATTAGGGGGTTTAATTTCTACTTAATTCTAAACCCTATTTCTATTGAGATTGTAATGGTGCTTAACAATTTCAAGGGCTACATGATTTTTTCGTTTCTATTGATGGTTTTATTTGACGATAACTTTAGTGTCTTTAAGGTAGACATGGAGAGAAGTCCTAATTACATTTTCTAACATAAATTTTGAGATAATATCAATCATTAAATTGCATTGAGCGACGCTTCTTACAATCCAGTGTGAGGGTAATGTGTGATTCCATCTGTGCTCAACATAGAGTTGAAATGTGTTCTTTAAAAGAAAAAGAATATTATAAATGAAAAAAATGTTGGTTAAATAATTAAAACTTAAATGATTATTTATATTTGGTTACTATAGTAATAACAAAAAACAACGAGGTCAATCATCAATAAAATGTTGAATTTAAAACTTAATTTTAAATCAACTTCATATAGGGAGATAAAGTAATTGAAAGTCAAAAATGTAAAAATTTATTTTTCAGTATAAAGGAAGTATGTAATTCATTCACTACTTAATATGAAGTTGACAAATTGCATATAAAAATAATAATATTAATACTACTTGATGTTTAATTCATTGTATACTCACTTTACATGTGATATTTAAAATAAAAATATTTGTTAATAACCAAAAAAAAAGTTAGTGTAAGCTAGAGATAACATGTTTGAATATTCATATTAAATAACATGATTTTATATCAAGTTTACATTCAACAAAATATAGTAAATTAAATTAAAAAATTTCATATATGTTGAGTAAAATATTTTAACATCTCATGTGTATGGGGGAAGGGGAGGAGCGAGCGAGTTCTAATTCCTGTAGGTTTTAACCTGGTACAGATATTATCTACATACGAATTCTGAGAACATATAAAAATAAACAATGCGAGAAGATAACACATAAAACACATATACACAAAGACTTTCCCTTGGATTCCAAAACCGAGACTACCATCTTGACTTTTCATTATGTTCTTTCCAATGTTACAATACATATTTATACATGCTAAAGCATCCAATACCATGTACTGAAAACCATCACATCCAAAACCATGGACCAAAAACCATTGCATCCAAAACCATGTGCGAAAATCATGCACAGAACCATAAGTAGGTCCTCCCAACCTAATATAGGGTTAAAAAAATTCGCGGGGCACTGCCCTAGACCCCGTAGAGGGGGCCTACCCGCCCCTCAAACCCCCGCTGCACAATCGGCACAACGAAGTGGGGGTTCCACCCCCCCTCTAACCCCCAGTTCACTATGTGGGCTAGTCATGGAAAGAATATAACACAACCGAACATTCTCCCACTTGTTGTCTTCTTTCCACAAGGGGCCATAGGAGAGCTTAGTTATATATCCAGTCCTAAAATGCCCATTGTTTCTCTACACCAAGAGAACTTCTCAGAGCTCATAGATTTTGTCAATGCATCTGTAATATTCTTTAAAGTGTCCACCTTTACCAGCAATACCTTTTTTTCTTCTATAATATCCCTAACAAAGTGATGATGAACATCAATGTGCTTTGTCTTTGAATGATATGCGGAGTTCTTTGCCAAGAAAATTTCACTTTGGCTATCAAAGTCTATCCTTATAGCTCCTTGTACTAACCCCATACTTGAACACAATCTCTGGAACCAAACTTCTTCCTTTCTTGCATGAGTGGCTACCACGTATTCTGCCTTTGTAGTTGATAGTGCCACTACAGATTGTTTCTTACTCATCCGACTCACTGCACCTCTAAATAGGTTAAATACATACCCACTTGTAGATCTTCTTTGATCGAGCTCTCCAACCGAGTCTGCATCAACAAATCCACGAATATCCAACACTTTGTCCAATCATAGTCTTCCCTGGTAGCACAAACCATAATCACTAGTGCCACACAAATACCTGAAAACCCGCTTCACTGTTGTCCAATGCTCCTTCCCTGGTTTTGACATAAACCTGCTCAATACTCCCATTGCATGTGCAATGTCTGCTCTACTACAAACCATCACATACATCAGACTATTGATTTCACTTGCATATCGAACATTGGACATGTCCTCTTCCCCTTCTTATGTCTTAGGAAACTTTTCGACAGATAACTTTACATCTATAGGAATAGGAACCTTGACTGGTTTACTATCCTGCATATTAAACACAATATTGTCTCGACATACTTCCTCTAGTTTAACCAGAGCTTCCTATTTACCCGATCTCTTTTAATTTCCATGCCCAAAATATAGTTTGCAGCACCAAGATCTTTCATGTCGAATTTGGAGGATAATTGGGTCTTAAAATCTTGGATAATTTCTTTGTCATTTCCAATCAGCAACATATCATACACATACAAGACCAAATAAATAACATAGTCACCAATTACTTTAAAATACACACAGTGATTTGCTTTGCTTTTGGTGAAGCCAAGTCCCCGTATAAATGTATCAAATTTTTTATACCACATCCTTGTTGACTATTTTAACCCATACAGAGACTTCTTTAACTTGCATACCAATTCTTTTTTACCCTTCACCGCAAAGCCTTCAGGTTTCTTCATGTAGATCTCCTCTTCAAGATCCCCCTGAACAAATGTTGTCTTCACATCCATCTGTTCTACCTCAAATCAAAAGCAGCAACAACAGATAAAAGTAATTTAATAGAAGTTACCTTGGAAAAAAGAGAAAAAATATCACCAAAATCAATTCCCAGCACTTGGGAATAACCTTTTGCTACCATCCAAGCTTTGTATTTCTCCAATTTTCCTTCTGCATTTGTCTTCTTCTTGAACACCCATTTGCTACCAATGGGTTTCCTTCCAACTGATAATTCCAGCAGATCCCAACCCTCATTTTTGTGCAAAGATGCCATTTCATCAACCATGGCTTCTTTCCAGATTTTTCCATCCTTTGAATCTACTGCTTCCTTTACAGTTTTGGGATCATCATCAGTAATAGATAAAGAAAAAATTTAACAGAAAGCAGATGCACTACACTTTTCTGGCTGCCTTCTTTCTCAAACTTATTTTCTCACACTCACAGTTTGTGGCTCTTCATCTTTTGATTCCTCCTCTACTGTAGAGTTTGATTCTTCCTCCTTAAGTTCAAACATTATCTTCTTAGGTTCCTTTGGTTGGAATTCATGTCTAATAACATCTTTTACTTCTCTGAATAGCACATCTCGATTGTACACAACCTTACCTGTTACTCAGTTCCAAATCTTATAACCCTTTATACCATCCTTATATCCAATAAAGATGCAATTTTTAGATTTACTATCCAACTTGGTTCTTTTCTCCTTTGGAAGATGTACATATGCATCACATCCAAATACCCTCAGATGTGAAAGATAGGATTTCTCACCAATCCATACCTCTCGTGGAGTCATATCCTACAATGTTGATGAAGGTGATTTGTTGACCAAGTAACATGATGTCTCCACCACCTCTGCCCAGAACTCTTGTCCTAACCCAACACCACTGAGCATGCTTCTTTCGCTTTCCATCAATGTCTTGTTCATCTTTTCTGCAACTCCATTTTTTTGTGGTGTGTATGGAGTAGTCTTATGCCATGCTATACCACACTTCTTATAGAATTCTTTAGATTCCTTACTGAAAAACTCCCCATCGTTATTTTTCCTCAACACCTTTATCTTTTTCTCTGTCTTGTTTTCCACTGGAGCCTTAAATTCTTTAAACCTGTCAAAGACTTCATATTTCTTCTTAATGAAATATATCCATGTATTACTTGAGAATTCGTCTATAAATGATACATAGTACACAGACTTACAGAGCGATGGAACCTTCACAGGTCCAAAAACATCATTGTGCACAAGCTCTAATATATGTTTCGCCCTCTCACAACCAGAGGGGAAACTCACCCAATTCTGCTTCCCATATACACAATTTTCACAGAAATTGAAATCCAGATGGCTATTACTTATACCTTCTACCATGCCTTTACCATGAAGTATTCGAAGGCCATTCTCTCCAATATTTCCAAGCCTTTGATGCCACAACATGGTCTTCTCTCTAGAGACCACTAGATTTTATGCTCCACTTTTAGGAACCACAAAACTGTTGCACCCATCAATAATAGTGATACCTGGCATCTTGTACAGAGTCCCTATTTGAACTCCCCACATCAATACTAGTGCTTCCCAAACCATTTTACAGGTATCCTTCTCGAACATTGTTTTTACACCTACATCATCCAACTTTCTTACATAAATCAGATTTCTAGCTAATGCAGCAATATGTATAACACTCAGAAGTGTTCTAACCCTTCCACCTTGCAACTTCAACTTTACTTTTCTGCAACCAATGATTCTAGCCTTCCTACCATCCCCTAAAAAGACAACACCACCATTGTATTTCTCATTCTCACAGAACCACTCTTTATGGGGAGTGAAGTGAAAGGATGCACCTGAGTCAATCAACCATGCCTCATTCTCTACATGTGCACTTGAAGAAGCCATGTACACATCCCCACCTTCATTTGGGGTGGTTTTCGCCTCTACTGAAGGAGCATCATCATATCCCTTTTCTTTTTTAGGAGCTTTAGATTTACATTCCCTTTTGTAGTGCCCTACCTTTCAGAATTTCTAGCACACCACCTTTACAGGTTTTCTTGGAGATTTAGATCTCCCACTCGATGACTTATTTTTGTTTTTGTTCTGGGACCGTCCTCGTACAAACAACGCATCACCATTTTGTCTCTCGATATTTTTCCATCTCATATCCTTCGTTAGCAAGGATGAGAATATTTCATCAAACTGAAAGGTAGTTGCATTGCTACCTATTCCAATAACCAGACTATCCCATGAATCTAGTAGAGAACACAACAAACTAATGTAGTTATCTTCACCTACGATTTTAATATCAACATATGATAACTGACTCACCATAGTATTATATGTGTTTAGATGCTCTTTCACTGAGTCTCCATCTTTCATCCTTATGTTATACAACTTTTTCTACGGGAACAATTTATTCACTAGAGACTTAGATTGGTATAAAGTCCCTAACTTTTCCCACCAATCCTTCATCGTAGCTTCCCCTAATACATTCAATAATACTGAATCTGAGACACATAGTCATATTATGCTCTTCAACTTCTTCCATTCTTCATCGGACACTCCTGTTGGTTTAGTACCTGGATCTACCATGATCCACTGATATTTATCCACCAACAAATCCTCCATCCTGAGTTTCTACAACTCAAAACCCTAACCATTAAATTTCTCGATCTCTATCTTTCCACCGCTCACCATCTTCTTTCAACACCAGAATCGATCCCGCAGATCTCCCACTAAAGAGGGTCTACCATAGGCTCGAGCTCAACCCCTCAGCAAGAAAGGTGTCCCCTTAAAGCCAAAACATCTGTGATATCAAATGTAGGTTTTAACCCTGCACATAAATTATCTGGATACAAATTCTAAGAACAGAGGAAAATAAACAATGCAAGAGCGTAACACATAAAACACATATACACAAAGATTTTCCCCTCAATCCCAAACATAGGACTACCAGCTTGATTTTTCATTATGTTCCTTCCAATGTTACAATACATATTTATACATGCCAAAGCATCCAATACCATCGACCAAAAACCATCACGTCCAAATCCATTGAGCGAAAACCATCGTATCCAAAACCATGTGTGAAAATCACGCACAAAACCATAGGTAGGTCCACCCAGCCTAATATAGGGTCCAAACATTTTTTTCCTAGGGTGTTGCCCCAGACCCCATAGAGGGCGGCTACCCACCCCCCTCAATATGTGCTTTCTAATTCAGGATATGGGGGGAATTTATAACTCCATATGTTTGTGTGTCTGTGTCAACATTCTAATATAGGAAGTGAGAATTAATAATAGATTATTTCAATGTACTTTAAGAAATATATTGATGTGTTAAATAGTATTTAAATAATTATATTAATATGCTAAAGAATAGTTAAATCCTTCTACTAATGTGTTTCTCAAAACCAACAGAGATCCTCTTAACTCTAGATCTACCAAACACCTAGATGAATCAAATAACCAAACAAAAATTGAGTGTTAGGCACAAATGAAATGTTTCAATGTTCATAATAAAATAACATATATATGTGTGGGGGAGGAGTTCTAATTCTGTTATTATGTGCATTCTTATTCATGGTATGGGAGAAATTTGTAACTCCAATTTTTTATATGGAGTTTACATGTAACATGCTAAAAATTATTAATATGGTACATGCACAAACGGACAAACACACAGACACAAGCACACATATTAATTCTAAATGCAAGAGAAAATTATTAACATTTTAATGTGAAGAATCTAAATCCTAAATTATTTTAATATTAACTATATATATATATATATATATTATTAAAAAACTGAACATATTTTTTTATACATAAATATTTTGTTTCAACGTGTTTTTCCAAACTAACATAAATTCATCTTAATTTTGGATCTACCAAACACTTAGAGGAATCAAGTACAAAACTTTCCTCATGTTTTCCACTCAAAAATATGCTTACATTTTAAGAGATTTCTTCCATCTCTGTGCTTGCTAGATCCTGAGATAAAGATGGATCTATGCTAGTTTTAGAAAATGACTATACATATTTCACTAGTTTTAATTAAAATCATTACAAAACATCAACTATCCCATTATTATTATGTACACTTGGTTCATTGTTAATATACAATCCAATATGAAATAAAAGTGGTAAAAATATTTCACTTTCCATCTTCGAATTACAAATAAAATATTTACATGTTTATGTTAAATGATCTAATTTCATATCAAAAAGTAATTAAAGCTCAAAAAAAAAAATCTAATATTTCTCTTAAAAATATTTTAGTATAGAACTTAAATAAATTGTTTGTAACATCCCTTAGTATACCTTGTACAAAAGACACATTATTATAATTTTTTACTAGTTTTACTAGCATGTAATGTTCCCAAATGACTTATCCCATTCTCCTTAACTAATAACCAAATGATATAGTAAATATCATTAAGTTAAGTTCACTCCTTTAAATTCCTTAACAAACACATGTTTATTTTACTAAACATTTCATGAGGGAGTTCACCCCTTATTCAACGGAAGGCAAGAGATTTCATTGCTTGTCCATTGTTGAAATTTTACAAAAAGATATACAGTTTTGAATTCATGATAATTAACTACAACTCATTACATTAAACATGATATCATGTTTCCTAAACACTTTACCCTACTATTCTTCAAGCTTAATGTATTCATGGCATGGTTCATTACCATACTAGGTTTCTCATTGTATACCATGGCTGACAATATTCCTCTATGCATGTAACAATAGTGATAAATAATGACTTTGTCTTCTGCAATACTATTAGTTTTAATCCATCTATTGATTGTTGCAAAATGGATTAGTTTATGAACCATCATACCATTCATTTTGAAGGTCATGATTCTTTCCATCAAACATTATCATCAACAACTCTAACATCATGATCATTTCAAATATCAATTATTCAAAACCCAAAGTATTTATGACCTTTTTCATCAAATAAATCAAGTGACAGAATCAACATATATTTATCCAAAATATTAATTTATACTTGTTATGATGTCATAATCACTAATAATATTATACACATTATACCCGTTGGTCTAGAAACACTTTCTTACACATCCATAAATTCAAGTAAAATTCATATCCATAATTAATCTTTTACCTTTCATGAATAGTAAAATTCTTAACCATAAGTATTTAATATATACAAAAATTGATCTATTATATGTAAAACCCCACCTTTAATTCATTTAACCCAAACAAAATACCATGAGAATCAATTTTCAAAACCATGGTGTTGTTTTCCAGTGTCTTGTATTATTACAAGATCATGTAACAATCTACTTGTTCCCTTAAATAAAAAGCCATGGGTAAGAATCTACTTGTTTTGTTAAATACAAAACCATGGGTAGCAATATATTTATTCCCTTATTTCAAATGCATGAAATAAATGGATAAATATCGAAAAAGCATGTTCATTCATCTATATGTTGTGTGCATTAATAAATGCATAAAGTTTATATAGTGAAAAAACGATCACAACATCATTGTTTTATTTAGTTAATGCTATGTATTTCAATATGAAATCCTCATTTATATTTTCAACCTCCAATGCAAAGTGTCCATGCTATATAATAATTCTCCATGCAAAAGTTTAAAATAATTGTACTTTAAAATTGCACGAGGAATTAATGCATACCATAGATCCCAAAACGTCTTTACACCCACCATAATCATTCATTGTCCACAATCCATTTCAACTTAGTGCACTACTTAATGCCATTTTGTGTAATGAATTATCATGAAACAAAATAATTCTTGTGCTAACTACCCAACTTTTAAATGTGAACAAACGTTGACAATTCATGAGAAATTATAGAAATGGCCTTGATCTTCTTTAAGAGAATAACATGGAAAAAATAGATGCATGTTATTATGGTTCTAGTAATTATAATCCACAGGAAGCGACATCAATTTTCTTCAAGGTTATGAATGGACCTTGACATCTTAGAGAAAACTTATAATATTTAAGCATTAGTTAAGAAATATATATATTGTTTGTTAATCTTGGAAGGTCCTTCATTTTCCATTTATAAACATCAAATTTACACCACTTATGTGAGATAGGTGGCCTCAACTTTCCCAGTGGGAAATCAAGTCTATTGGCCAGCTATCCGCATTATATTCCATCCAAAAACAATAAAGTATTAGCCTTTTTAACCAATATAGATAACAGTTTCATGGTAGGACTCTATATGTTTATCTATTATAAGCATGCATACTTTTAAAGTAAATTCTACCCATAAAAATAAAAAGCAGCCAGATTAACTAGTTATTCTTGCTACTCTTCTGAAGCTAACATGATTGGTGTCAAGTCCTTGGCAGAATCACTAGGCATCTCGCCTAGTTCGATGATGCAAGTGATGCGCCTTTGAATTATTTCCAGGTGGATGTCCTACTTGTGAAGCTGAAATTAAATTTTCTGCAAATATTTTTTATAATTGGGCATATCTTGGAGGGTTAGTGCCATCCCCACTAATATGTGCTCGATTGCCTTCCCAACTAGCCCCTTCATAAGCCAACATAGATAAAGGGTGTGTTTAAGCTGGGTTATTTTTCCTCTGGTATTCCTGAGATCTGGGATTAGAGTCCTCCAATTCTCAATCCCCTCCTCAGTCTTTCCTTCTTGTTTAATCTCTCCCTCCCATCCTTCAAACAACTTCCAGATACCAACATCAGTTCCTTCTCTCTAAGTCATTGCAGCTTCGCTGATGAGGTTTTCTACTGGTCTTCTTCTTCTTCTCGGTTCTGAGGTGCTCAGGCCATTTTCCTATGCGGGCTCCCTCCCATGTCTTCCATGCCCTCTTTCTCTTTTTAGCTGAGCCATCTCCACTTTGTCCACACCTTGTTCAAAGGCACAATGAGTTAACCTCTAGCATTGAATTTCAATAGCACCATTAAACTTATTCCTTTGCCTACCATTAATGCTTTCAGAAATAGACGTGGGATGGGTGATAGCCCATTTAGGAAACGAGGTCATTCGCCTTGCCATGTCTTGTTGCTCTCTGCTCCCTTCCTTCTACCACTCATACATAGTTTGGTTGACCCACCCCTCTAATGGACAAGCAAGAGTGCCCATGCATAGGTGGGCCTTCCCATTCCCCTCTTCTCAATTAAGGGTCCCCCAACATGGTTGAGCCTTCCCATTCCCCTCTGTCGACTTAATTTGTGCCACTCCTCAACTTTCCCTCATGCCTACCCTTACCCATTGCAGTTCTTCTTCCACTCCACTCAAACAGTCATGTAATTTCACTCTGCTTCTCTCAAGAGAGGTTTCCCATCCATTGACAAGGTCGATGCTCAGGACTCTCCAAGCCAGAACACTAAACCAAAAAGCAGCCAACCCAAGCCAGCGGTTTACTCCCTGGCTAGCCCAGTGATTCCCCTCCTCTGGCTTCTCCCAAACCCTCCATCCATAAAAAAGCAATGTTTCCATAGCAAGAGGGTTGCAAGAACAAGAAACATACCCAAATTTTCTCCACTCATGTCATCAATGATACCTCTGTCTCCTTGCTCTAATGCTCCAACTCCCACCAACATTCGCAAAAATTCAGTTATCACTCCCTTGAGCTACCTTAAATCCACAATCTATCATGCCATGACCTCTCCCTTGTCCTTCCTTACTTGCAACACCTCCCACCTTATCCTTGCCATGGCCATCACCTTTCTTACTACCTCTACATGTATGCATGCGGGAGCAAACCGCACTGAGCACCATGAGCATGTGGAAGGTAGTGGAGGGTACCCTTCCATTAATCCTCATAATCGTCATGATTGTCCATCATCCTTTCCAACCTCCAGCATGCACCCTGATCGGGGTTATGGTTGATTGTGTTCCCATTTTCCTAGCTTTTGATGAGCCCCAAAAATGGGTAATTATATGGGCTCATTTTACCTCTTAATTCAACTTAATCCACCATTCTCATTAGCTTATTGTATTTTTTTAATCATATTTATGCTAATAGAGTGAGTTGGGTTAGTCATTATGCCAAAAATTCTAATGTGTGCTTTATGCAAATTTTTGGTCAATTTGAGACAAAATCAAAGGTTTAATGAGCACTTGGCAGCCAAATTCATGGAAGAACAATGGAGAGGATTTTTAGGATGGTGTCCCTTCATTTATTGGCCCTTACCTCAAATTTTCCATCAAAAACTTGGAGCACAAAGCCAAGGGGCAGCCAAGCAAGTCAAGTAGCATTGTTGTTATCTTCAGTTCTAGGAAGCCAAGTTCCTTGATTTTAGGAGGATTGTTGGAGGTTCCCATCTGTATATATAAGAAGGCTTAGGGCCTTAGTTTTCTTAGTAAGATTTTAGTTAGATTTTAGCTATTGAACATTTTATTTTCGCACTTTAGTGCAGCTCTGCATTCAGCTCATTTTCGAGCTCTTTCTATAAACAGTTTTCTCACATGACTATTATTTTTTGATCAATGAAGATGAATTTAGCCTTGAACGAGAACTGATATTTCCAAGGGGGCTGTAGATCTTGGGTTTGGGCCCAACCCTAGTTCCCAGTACCTCCGTCTTGTATTTTTATGTGTTTTCATTGCATTCATAGAATAATTTATGTTATTTAGGTTAAATCTTTCTTTGTTACTTAGGTTGTTTTTGATGATTAGAGTAGTTGTTCTAATTTCAGGATTGATTAGTTAGTTTGCTACAATAGTAGAAAACATCCACAAAAAGGATACCAAGCTGGCTTTGAGCTCCTTTCTCCCTCCTTGGGACCATGAATTGAGACAAAAGTACTCTTGCTGCCACCAAAACATTGTTTTTGCTTTCCAATGCAATTGCTAGTGTTAGATTTTGAGTTGGAAAAGTTGATATCAGTTTTGTTTTCAGGCTTAAATCTATTCTTACTCAGTTTTCGTATATTTCCTGCATCATTTCCTGCCCATCAATTTTTGTTCATTACTTTTTTGTTTTCTAGGTCAGAATTAGGTCAAAAATAAGTAAAACTATGTTTTCATACTTTTTGCTTGGGATAGTTTTCAAGAGAAGTGTGCAAAGTACCTGTAAGACACTCCAGCCTATCCTTCCTCCATCATAAAACCTGCTCCAATCTCTTTCTCAAGGTTTTCTCCACTCATTCGCAACACTTTCCCAATTTTCCCTAATTTCTACATTTCTATGCAACATTGCTCTCTCCATCCTTGAACAAATCCAACAACCTTCATCACTCATTAGCTTCATTTTCCAAGTCCTAGAACCCTCCACATCCTCATCCATCTTCCATTTTCATTTTCCCACTATTTTTCCGCCATCAACCCTCTAAAATCTTCTTTCGGCTCTTCCTGTAGAACTTCCTTTAGAACATCTTATAGAACCCCTGCAGACTTCCTATAGAAGTTCACGTGAGTAATTTTTCGAGTTTTGGTCACTATGAAACTCTTTGGAAGGGTGCTAGGGACCCCTTAGGCCCTCTTCTCACCTTCCCAACCTCCTGCAATTGCCCACTCCATTTGGTTTCACCAATCAACCCGTGCAGAGTCAAAAACAGTTAAAGAACATGCATAATAATTCTGCCAACTTACTCAAAAATACAAAAAGATGTTTTTTCAATATTTTACTTCAGAAGTAGCTTAGTCACATGCATTTTACCTTTCCAAGAGTCAATGGCATCCATTTCCGCAACTTTCATCTCTTTTCTTGCACCAGTAGCGTTAGTCGGTAAAACTCGGGTTCGCTAGGGTTTACATTTCTTTTCAGCTTTCAACTTCTTTCTACAAGTAGAGTAGCCTCTTTTGAGTTAGCTTTCATCCATCATAGTTATGAAATTCTTCTAAGAACTCATAGAATTTGGCTTAAGCTCCTATCGAACTTGTGACAGCTGATCAAGTGATAGCCTGTAGTAAGAGCTAGTACTTGTGCATATAGCACCATCGCTTCCAAGTTTGTTATGAACTATCGGGTTGATAAAAGTAAATATGGGAGTCCCAGGAGTTGCAGCATCATTGCTGCAATATTGGAGCCCACCATATTTTTGGCACCATTGCCAAGGAAGTGTTAGGGTATTATTGGATTACTCCTTTTCTTCTATTTTCCACTACAACATTTTGCAAAGTAGTTTATTTTAGCAAGAGTAGAGTAGTTTCTTCATTTCCATTCTACAATTTCATTTCTACAAAAGTAGAATAGATATTTCCTGTTTTCATTTCATTTGAGCAAGCATAGATTAGATATTTTCTACTTTCGTTTCAATTCTGCAATTCCATTTCAACAAAGTAGATTAGTCATTTCCTGCTTTCATTTCGATTCCGCAATTTCATTTCAGCAAAGTAGATTAGTCCTTTCCTGCTTTTATTTCAATTCTACAATTTCATTTTAGAAAAATAGATTAGTCATTTCCTACATTCATTTTAATTTTGAAATTTTCATTCTAGCAAGGTTTATTTTAGTTAGTTTCAGTTCAATCCTTTTTAGTTTTTGTAGGTACAAGCAGAAAAAAGAAACAAAAATCAATCAAAAAAATTTCCTTTCATGCCTTTTAGGAGTAGAGATAATTCAAAAAATTGTTAGCACAACACCCCCACTGCTTCACACAGCCAACCTTCTCTCTTCTTCGATGGCTGTGATTAAGAAGAACCCTTAGGTGGATAGCAAGACATATTTGAGGAACCTCTATGGTAGAAGAAGAAGAAAACATTCCTCTAGAGCAAATGGCTGAAAACAGAAATGTTGAGAGAAATACCTTTTCTTCCAACTTAATCCTTAAGGGTGAATGTGAAAATCTGATGGAAGATTTCAAGAGCGACGTGAGGTAGAATCTTGCCATGCAAATGGATACCTTGCGGATCCAGAGGAAGCAAGAGCAAGCTGAGAGGGCTTGGGCCATCTTTTGTCCCAGGTGCACTAGAAAGAATCCTAGGAATGAATGTCCATTGCACTCCATAGAAGTGTATTTTGTCTGTGAAGAAGACCATCCTATGAATCAGTGTCCTTCCTTGCTCAGAATTAAAGCTACATATCAGAGGGCTAAAGGCACCACTGAACCACTCTATTTTATGAACCAAAGTAGGTCACATGGGCCCAGACCTTACCAGCAAGGAATGCAAGGGACATCCAAAACCTATTACAACCCCTATCAAGCCACTTCCATGCCTTCTTGGGGTCCCCCTGCTCATCCTTACTAGTCCACACCTCCTCCTTGGTCCTTCACATCTCCACATTATGCCCAACTAGCTGCTCATACATTCCACCCCTACACTCAGCCACAAACTTAGTGGAATGCACCTCATCAAGGGTGGAGGCCCTAGTACAACACTCCTCCCACTCCTTTTCCTCCACCACCTGCTCACCCGCAACCATCGCCTCCTGCTCCACCAAGGCAGCCCCAAATTCCTGCTCAACCAAACCCGAACCCAAATAACAGGCAGGTTTAACAAGTATATAGTGGGAAACCACCTGCCCAACCGCAACCCCATCCACATCCATCTCAAATGTACACCCCCACTCAACTACCCACACCACCACTTCCAAACTGGCACATTGGAGTAGGTCAACCAAATTACAATGCTGAGCCACAACATGTCCAAACAACTCCTCTTGAGCTCAATGAAATTCACCACAGCTCAAGAAGAGTATTGCAAAAAAGCGATTATATTGGCAGCATTGAAATAACACATCCAGCAAAATAATATTCAAAAGATGATATCAAAGGACCATGGGCTGCACTTGATGAAGAGAAGATATCAAAATCAAAGATCGAGAGAGCTCCCTCATGGCTACCACCAAATCCTCCATGTATTCAAGAGAAAAATCAGCAAAAAGACGAAGATGTTAAGGTCATGGTAGAAGGTGACATGAAGAATGATCCAGATCAGAAAGAGGACCAAGGATATCACAGCTATATTGAGATATGGTTCTAGATGGTCACTAAGTTGTAGTAGTAATCTCTTCCTCAACTATGCTTGATCCCTTCAAAGTCAAATAATTTGGTCTTTGAAATCTGGATACCTGTCAAAGCATGCATTTCAAGCCTCCACATCATTTTGTCTATCATCTCGATGTGCACATGGCTCCATTGGAAGTATTCTTATACTTGAAAATGATTTTGTTTTTCAAGTAGGGTAGGATAGGAAAAAGGAAAAAAGAAAAAAAAATGAAAATAAGAGGAAAATAAAAATCTAAGGTGAAAACCTCCTCAGAGGCGCGTTAGATGGGCTCATTGATTGAAAACCTCCATGAGGTGGTCAATCAGTTGAAAAGAAGAGAAAATAAAACGAGAATAAGATCCCTGGGTAAAAACCTCCCTTGGAGGTTCCCAGGGCAAGCAATTAGGGTGAAAACCTCCTTGAGGCGCCCTGGTTGTTTTCAAACAAAAAAAGGGAGAAAAAAGAAAAAATGAATTTCTAGTTATATTGTAGGTTTCCAAAACTTTAGGAAGCAGTAGCAAATGTGAAGAAATCTCTGAAACCAATAACAACACCTATCTTGCCTTCCCTCACTCTTCTCCATCATTCTTGACACCCTTTCCACCTCACTATGCTTCTTTTCTGAAAACTGTGTTTTCTACAGGAGGATCCTATAGAAGTTACAAAAAGCTATAAATGGACTTCAAAATAAGTTTGAGGAATAGGGAAGCTTTATAAAGGGTTTATAACTCCTCCTACAGTCTTGAAACCCCTCTTCCATCAATTCCAAATTTGCATTATAGCCCAAGATCATTTTTTCAAAAACTGTAGAATGCTCTGATACAAAAATACATAGAGCTGGTTTTTTTTTCCCTAACTTGAAGACTGTGCATCCATTTAAAAAATTGTTTCATGGGGAGTTATATAGAGATGATGGAAACATGCCCAAGTAATTTCAACCAATTCCAATGCACAGTTTACAAGAAATCAACCTCCATCACCTTCAGTCATTTTTCCATTTTCTCCATATCCGTCCATCCATTTAAAAACTTGTTTCATGGGGAGATGCATGTAGGTGATAGTAACCTACCCAAGCAATATCAACCAATTCCGGTGCACAGTTTATGAGAAATTGACCTCTATCACCTTCATCCATTTTCAGTTTTTCTCGAAATTTGTGCATCCATTTACCTCAATTGTGCTACGGGAGGTGCATAATGATGATAGAAATATGCTCAGAAATTTTCAGGTCAATCTAGTCTATCGTTTGGGAGCTATGGACAAAACAAGTCACTATCCTGCAAACATCCAGCATCAACAACATGAGGGTGCAAATATGAAGGTTGGAACAGACTCCTGCAGCTCAGATCCAGCCAGAGGATGCCTGCACAAGAAAAATAGCCACATATCAGCAATGAGACAAGCATGCATCCATAGAAACAAAGGCATGCAGTAGAAGGAAAGGCCAAAGCACCTCACAACAAACGCATTTGACTTCCAAGTAAGTGACTAAACCCATTCCTCTGTTGCATGAATGTAATTTAAGAACTGCATGAATAGTGAGATGGTTGTGATTAAACAAGATCGGTGGCCAGTTAACTGGCCACCCTTGTCCAGTTCAGACAGTGCCTTGTCTAGTTCTACAACACTCAGTTGGAAGTCATGTAGCACACATGCCTAGTCAACTCACGGGAAATTTAAAGAACAGGTAGTGGAAAATGTTTTGAACTCTAGTGCAACTGATGTCAAGTGGTTAACTAATGCAGAACATACAGTTTCATAATAACACTGCAGTGAAGACCAACGGTCTACATGGGGCCAACGTGCACTTGGCCAGCTCACCCTCCATCAACGAAAGTCTCCATAAATAGCCAATCAAACTCATCTTTGAAATAATCTCACTACCATTGTTTCGATTTTATCATCGTCCCTGTAGCTGCAACAAGCTCTATACCACCTCCATAGCAGCGAACCAGTCATTCTCTGCCATTTTTCAAAACCCTCCTGCTTATCGGCATTCTATAGGAAGCTGTAACAGTTATATACGAGCAGGAACGACATCTACAGGAAGGTTTCTACAAGAAAGTCAGAGAATAGCTCTAGAGAAAGAAAACCAGGGATTTTCGTCAAAATTCAAGCTCAAAACAAGGTAGGCTCGTGAAACATTTTCTGTGCATGGTTTGTTTATGTAAGGTGGTGAATTGAACATGACATTAGATTGAAGAACGAGAGTAAAACTCCACCTGTGCGTTGAGAAAAGAGTGAAAGTTTGCCTGCATATTTCACTAAGTTTACCCAGTTTTTTTTTCTGCATTCGAAATCTCCTCATCATTTTTTTTCTCTTCTAAGGAAGATATATGCAGTAGTAGAGGCCAACCTGTGTGTATGTGAAAAAACCCGAATTTACATATCTCTCTATGAGCTGAGAAAATAACCTATGTCCTTATTCTCTGTCTGTTAAAAAAAAAAAAAAAAAATCATAAACAGGCAGTCAAATTCTGGGTGATAGTAGTTTTAAAACAGGGGAATTATTTCCATTTGATATTGTAAGGAGCACACAAGAAATTCCTCCTTTGATCTCAGAAAAAAACTGAATTCAACTATCCTTTGTTTCAGTGATTGACTGTGTTTTTTCCCACCTGAGCATTTTATTTTCTAGTCAAAACACAAACTCAACACCATGCCAGGATGATCCATGAGGAAAGAACCCTTCAACTCTAGCAAATTGTATGAGCACCCTTAGGTGGTAGACCTTTCCACAGGGCAAATTGGATATCCTTCTTTGAAAGAATTTAGGGTTATGATGAGGAGGTGACTGATGAGTTTTTGATGTCCCTGAGACCACATTCGAAGACACATGCCACAGTTAGTTTTAGGGGATTGACCCTAGAACTTACCCCTGAATTCATCAGCAGAATTATTGGTTTACCATTGGGGCTCTCTTCTAGCAAAGAGGAGAAGTCATTAGGCCAAGTGGCTAAGAAAACATTTTTTCTGCTTGAGGAGCATCCTGTAGAAGACAAAAATAGGGTCAGAAGGACAAGCTTGCCTCCTCTCTAGAGTGAATTCATTTATCAAATAATGAAATATATCACATGTGAAGGGAGGTTTAGCATCGTCTATGGTTATCATTTCAGGTTGCTACATGATTTGAAGTATGGGATGGACTTGCCTCCATCTAAAACACTGAGCATCCCATATTTCCTCCAATATTTAATTGAATGTGGTACAAAGCTAAATGTAGGAGTCTCAGATCAGTTAGCCCACCATGGACTAATCAAAATTTTGGTGGAAGATGCTTTACACACCTATATTGTCCCCATAGCTTGGCCAATCTTCAAAAATATGTCCATGGATGATAACATCAGAACTTTGGCTGAGAACATCAGTGCATCCAACAGTGATGAAGGGAATTAAACTAAAGAAATTGAGAAGAACATTGATGAGGGAGCATAGGACATTCAAGCAGAAGGAAAAACAGAGGAAGAATGGAAGGAAAAAAAGGAAATTGACAAGACTGTTGAGCATAAGACAAAAAAGGAGACAATAGCAAAAATAGAGAAAGGAAAAAGGAAAAAGGTTGGGAAGAAAAAGGCCAAGAAGGCCCAAAAGAAGATTTCCACAAACAAGGCAGGGACCCAGCAAGAGAAAGAAAAGACACACCCTAATGTATCAATGACACAAGCAGAAATAGTGGGAATAGAGATTTCTACAGGAAGTGAAGGGAAAGAGCAACAGAAAGAAACATCCCCTGAAATCTTGGCAAGGGATGTAGTAGCTGTGCTTGTTGCATTAAGTACACCTACAAAACAAGAAGGAAAAAGAAAAAGGCAAACCTCCATGTATTTTAAGGACAGGAAAAGCACAAGAATTCAAACAAGCAGACTAGGAGGAGCAGTGGAAGGGCATGGACAAGAAAGCATAATTTTATGGCACACATCAGTAGACCACATCCGAAGCTTGGGATGATAGGGAGGCCACTAGGGCCATCAAATATGAAGAGATAGATTATTTTCTTAGAGGATGAGCAACACCTTCAGTAGGGGGTGATGATGAGCCCCATTAATGGGTAATTATATGGGCTCATTTTACCTCTTAATTCAACTTAATCCACCATTGTCATTAGTTTATTGTATTTTTTTAATCATATTTATGCTAATAGAGTGAGTTGGGTTAGTCATTATGCCAAAAAGTCTAATGTGTGCTTTATGCAGAGTTTTGGTCAATTTTGAGACAAAATCAAAGGTTTAATGAGTACTTGGCAGCCAAATTCATGGAAGAACAATGGAGAGGATTTGTAGGAGGGTGTCCCCTTCATTTATGAGCCCTTACCTTGAATTATCCATCAAAAACTCGAAGCACAAAGCCAAGGGGCAGCCAAGCAAGTCAAGTAGGACTGTTGTTATCTTCAGTTCCACGAAGCGAAGTTCCTTGATTTTAGTAGGATTGTTGCAGGTTCCGATTTGTATAAATAAGAAGGCTTAGGGCCTCATTTTGTTAGTTATATTTTAGTTAGATTTTAGCTATTGAATAATTTATTTTCACGCTTTAGTGCAGCTTTGCATTCAGCTCATTTTCGATCTCTTTCTGTAAACAATTTTGTGACATGACTATTATTTTTTGATCAATAAAGACGAATTCAGCCTTGAACAAAAATGGATATTTCCAAGGGGGCTATAGCTCTTAGGGTTGGGCCCAACCCAAGTGCCCAAGACCTCCTTCTTGTATTTTTATGTGTTTTTCATGCATTCATAGAATAATTTCTATTATTTAGTTTAAATCTTGCTCTGTTACTATTGTTCTAATTTCAGGATTGATTGGTTAGTTTGCTGCAATATTATAAAAGATCCACAAAAAGGCTACCAAGTAGGCTTTGAGCTCCTTTCTCCCTCCTTGGGTGCATGAATTGAGACTAAAGTACTCTTGTTGCCACCAAAACATTGTTTTTTTTTCCAATGTAATTGCTAGTGTTAGATTTCGAGTTGGAAAAGTTAATATCAGTTGTGTTTTCATGCTTAGATCTGTTCCTTCTCAGTTTGCATAGCTTTCTTGCATCATTCCCGGTCCATCAAGTTCTATTCAGTACATTTCTATTATCTAGGTCAAAATTAGGTCAAAAATAAGTAAAACTCTGTTTTCATGGATTTTGCTTGGGACAGTTTTGAAGAGAAGTGTGAAGAGTACTTGTAAGACACTCCAGCCTATCCTTCCTCCATCATACAACTTTCTCCAGCCTCTCTCTCAAGGTTTTCTCCACTCATTCGCCACACTTTCCCAATTTGTCCTAATTTCTACATTTATGTGCAACATTGCCGTCTCCATCCTTGAACAAATCCAACCGCCTTCATCACTCCTTAGCTTCATTTACCAAGTCCTAGACCCCTTCACATCCTCATGCATCCTCCATTTTCACATTCCCACTATTTTTCCACCATCAACCCTCTAAAATCCTCTTTCGTATCTTCCTGTAGAACTTCCTATAAAACATCCTGTAGAACCCCTGCAGACTTCCTGTAGAAGTTCGCGTGAGTAGTTTCTTGAGATCTGGTCATTGTGAAACTCTCTAGAAGGGTGCTAGGGACCCTTAGGCCCTCTTCTCACCTTCCCTATGTCCTACAATCACCCACTCCATTTCCTTTCACCAATCAACCTTTACACAGTGAAAAACAATTAAAGCACATGCATAATAATTCTGCCAACTTACTAAAAAATACAAAAAGATGTTTTTTCAAAATTTTACTTCAGAAGTAGCTTAGTCACATGCATTTTACATTTCCAAGAGTCAATGGCATTCATTTCCATAGCTTTCATCTCTTTTCTTGCACCAGTAGGGTTAGTCGGTAAAACTAGGGTTTTCTGGAGTTTGTATTTCCTTTCAGCTTTCAGCTTCTTTCTACAAGTAGACTAGCCTCTTTTGAGTTAGCTTTCATCCATCACAGTTAAAAGATTCTTCTAAGAACTCACAGGAGTTGGATTAAGCTCCTAGCGAACATGTGCCAGCTGATCAAGTGACATCATGCAGTAAGAGCTAGTACTTGTGCATATAGCACTGTCACTTCCAAGTTTGTTACGAACTACCGGGTTAATAAAAGTAAAGAAGGGAGTCCTAGGAGTTGTAGCATGATTGCTACAATACTGGAGCCCACTAGCTTTGTTGGTGGTTTTGGCCCAAAATGTCCTCTAGGGATTTGAATCTATCATCCATGGGATGTAGTGGCCATAATGTTTCGAGTGGACGATGTTGCTGGTTACAACCCCAATTAGCCAAGAATTCAGTCAGCTTATTCCCTTCCCTTCTTACATGTCAGACCATTATATAGTTAAACTTGTGAGTAAGCTCCCTTATTTCTTGTATAAGGTGACTTGTCCTCCAACTTTTCCTCAATTTGTCCCATGACATGCCATTTTTGAGTTTCCTCATGGTGTTTGTGACCAGAATAAAATCACCTTCCACCACCACATTTTGGTAACCCATTCTTACATTTATTCGAAGTCCCTGTCTAGCTGCTGCAAATTATTCCTTGTTGTTACTTTCTATCCCACACAATTCTATATAAATGAGTCACCTATTTGCTTGGGTATCTCAAAATATGCCACCGAGCCCTATTATTCCTGGGTTCCCTTTTGAAGCCCCTTCAAAATTAGTTTTATGAACCCTTCACCAATGGTAGTGAACTGTGAATCTATATTCATCCTATCTATTTTCTAGGCATTTAGGGCTACGATTTCTATTGTTAGGTTAAGTTTTTGGAGAATTATTTCTTCTTGGCAGGGGACTTACCAATATTCAAGGCTCCATTGATTTTCTAGTATAGTTTCCCTGATGTTTCTAACAATTCCTTCCCATACCTGTTCTTAGGTTGAGATTTTATTTTTGAGTATTCTATAGTTTCTTTCTTTCCATATGGCCCATAGGTTTAAGCCCAAGGCTAAAACCTAAGCTCGGTTCAGTACTGGACTTGAGAAGATATTGTTGTGCCATAGAAGGATTGTTTCCTTTATGTTGTGCCAGTGTCGATCCATCGTTCCGAAGAGTCCTTGTAGCTGTCCCCATTTTTGTTCCCCAAATGAGCATGAGTTCAACATATGCTCTATATCGTTTCTGTTATGTTGGCACATCCAACATAAAGACGATCCCTAAATTTCTCTCTTCTATAGTTGGTCCCAAGTAAGAATAATCCCTTTACATATGAACCATAGGAAATGGGCTACCTTTGGCCACCATCCTCCCTTCTAGATTTTTTTTCCAAAGAAGTCCTTGTCCATAGTGGCCTTGTTCTACTTTTAATTCATACACTTCTTTATTGGTGAAGGTTCCTTTTGCTGAATGGTCCCATCTCAAAATATTTGGGTCATTCCTAATCATGGTTTTTCTTGATCTCATTTCTTTTTTTAATTCTTTCCATTGCTTTGTCTCTATACCCTGGCCCCAATCTTTCTTCTTCTTCCATCTTCTCCAGTTTCTTGTCCCTTTCTCTTCTTTCTAGAATTGTTCTACATACGGGATGTTGTTATTATTGGTAAATTGGTATCTCTCTCAAAGGTCTTTCCTATCTATAAGTCTTTCTCTTTGTTGCTATCAGTCCTACCAAAATCTTGTTGTTCTTCCATTTCAGATTTACCAGAAATCATGCTAGGTAATAAGGTCTCGATTTTGGCTTGCCAAGTTCCATATTGTCAAACATTTGGGTGGGTCTCTCTATCGTAAAATTTATCCAATTCTCTCTAGCATGTTATACTTTCTATATTCAAGCTTCTGTGATCCAGAAAGAATTAAGAAAATTCTTTCAGTAGAAATGACACAAGAGAAATTTTTGACTGACACGTTTTGAACCAACAAGTGTGGTTCTTCATCAGGAGTAGATGAAGAGGCAAACCATGACAAAGGCATAAATAGAGAGTAATGTAGAGACACAATTTCAAGTAACGACTATATTTGAACAATAATATTTAAATTATTATATAATTTATTAAAAAAACTATATTATTCAATATATGACTATATTAATGTGATTTTTGAAAAAATATTTAAATAGAGGATAATTATTCATTAAATTTATTAATAGGTAATGACTATATTAAACGGCTATTTTGAAAAATAATATTTGAATTAATTTATTAAAACCAAATGTTACTAGTTTTCAAAAAATAATATTTAAATAATGATATTATTTTATTAATTTATTAAAAATATTAATATGTAACAGCTATATTAAACGACTAGTTTTTGAAAAATAATATATAAATTGTGATATTAGTTTATTACTTTATTAAAAACAAATATTAATAAGTAATTTATGTTGACACCTAATCATAGGAATTGGGTGAACAACTGTAAATAAATAATAGGGAAGATGCAGAGTCACTAGGAGATGAACTGAACAGTCACTCCCTATTGTATATAATAATGACCAACCTGAATGAAAAATATGAATTGATTTGAGGATTTACCTCTTGGTCTAACATGGTATCAGAGCTACCTCCATTTTTATAACTCCCTTCTGCCATTTTTTCAAAAATTTGTCCTGCATTTCCTGTTGTTTTCCTCTGTCCCTCTCCCTCCACACTAGATTGAACACTACCAAGAGAATAATTTGTGAAGGAAATGAAGCATTTTGAAGTTCTTTTGATAGGCTCCTTTGGGGGTTTGTAGGTTGCGCCGAAGGATGCAATTGGTATGTGCTAATTCACTCTTGTAATGCATTGAACACTGTATTGCACTCATGAGTCGTGTGTATGGTATTGAATTTTCGAAGCCATGTGATGAAGGGAGCGTAGCATAAAAATATAGTTCGTGCTCATGTGATATGCTAACAATGACCATATATAGTCCATGCATGGTAGGTCGTCGTGTATGAAGGAAGCAGTTTGAACCATCTCCAACGCACAAGCCATCGGTAGAGCCTGATCTTTCGACCTTCTGACCGCCTTGCATACTGCAATGCACATCATCAGTGGACCTCTCATTGCCTCCCTGCCCACTACTCTACCATACCTCAAACCATGCCACTGCTCCCATACGACTACTCTTCAATGCGCAGGTTATATATGTTAACGCTATCCGGTCATATTGTTGAACATTTGAATGTTGTCCTTCCTTCATTACCACAATTAATGCAGTTGGTAGAGATAGTATAACACTATCCAACTTTCATTGTCTGTCTTCATATATAAGTCTCATAGAACATTGATATACATTATATTGTTTCAAAAATTCATTGTCTTTGAATTACAGTATAACGTTGTCTCTGCTTCAAACTGGTGGCCTATGTTGGTATTTTTTCAACTACGTTTCCCTAGTTACCTCCTCCCATAGCACGCGTGCCTCATAATAATGTGGTTTTACATAGTATATCACATTCCCCAAATACAACCTTCCCCGCATAATACCTCTGCCTTCATATATCAGAATCAGATTTTTTTTTTCTCTAGGAGTAAAATTTTGCAGCAAAAGTATTTTTTTCCATAGTACACATATTTTACAATACATTCAATCATATCTATTGTGGGAGTAGTTCTCACTAGCAAGGAGAACTATCCTAAGTGGTTCGAGAAGACAAAACACACCCTCATTTTCAATGAGTTGTGGAAATGAGTGTGTGTTGGAGATGGAGACAAAGAGCCAAAACAGCCTACCTTAGATAAGGAGTTCACCTATTGGGAAAATAAGAACAACAACGCCTATGCGTTGATTGCAACATCAGTAAATGAATAGGTGAGTCACCATATTTCACCATTTTCAAATGCTTTAGAAGCCTTACAAAAAATGAAGGAACTCTATGACTCACACTCTACACTTGAAGTTGTTTAACTCATGATTAAACTCTTGACCCCTGAAATACAAAATAATGATCTTCTTTCTCTTGCATCAGAAGTAAAATCTATAATGCATGATATCAAAGTCACTAATGTTGAACTTGATATTCCTCTGATAGCTTTTCTCAAGGCATTTTATCCCACTTATTGAAATTATCATGAGTCATTGCAAGCAAATGGGAACCTCAACGATATTACCTTTGACTCCCTTGTGAAAGAAATTTCTCAAAGAGAGAAAGCTTTTGGAAAGAGGACAACTCCTAAATCTTCTGAAGAGGTTGTGTGCCTTGCTCATAGAGAAAATAATCTTGCTCAAGATTCCTCCATAGGAAGAGGTGGTTGAAGAGGAAGAGGAAGAAATTTGAGAGGCAGGGGGGCAGTTACTCTCAAGGAGAAAATTCAAATTTACACTATGTATGTTGCAAAAGAGATGGATCACATGATGCATCCACATGCAAGTTTCCTTGGGACAAAATTGAGCAGGAAAGAAACCAACCCAAAGTTAAAACTAATGACAATGACAAAGGTAAAGCACCTTAATCTGTTCACTATGTTGTGGCACACTGTAATATTGGAGTAAATGAAGAGTTATTTAATGCTTCACTTGCTTCTTGGAAAAATGATTGGTTGCTTGATTGAGGAGCAATTTGCCACATGACTTTTAGAAGAGATTTTTCTAAAGAATTTTATACACCTAATCCTCTTAGGGTTGGTGTCGAAGCTAAACAAACAAAAGGAGTCTAAGAGTCGACTTGGAATATGAATCCAAGGGTGATGCCATGTACCATAAATGTATATCATTTGATAATAATAAATTTACTCTCATGTTTATCTTTCCTATGTTGTTGCTGCCATGTGTGTGTTTAACATGGTATCAGAGTGGTTCCTTCCTAACCTGTTCAAATCTTGTGTGAGCCACTAGTTTTGTGGCATTTGTGTGCATTTAAGCTCTGCCATTCCCAGCCTAACACTCAACCTATCGCTCTCCCCACTAGTTTCCATACTCGATATTATGGAGTGGTATCGTAACTGTGATATATAACTCTGCTGCGATATATCAACCAGTGCCGATTCTTGAGTGGCAGGTGAATTCTTGTGTTTCCATCCCTGATATGTTACCATACCTACCATATGTTTCCATACCTATCATATGTGTTTAATACATTTTTTGTGCCTTTCAAATCATTTGTCAGAATAGAGGTAACGTCTCTCATCTCTTCCTTGGTGCATCTTTATGGGAAGTTTCAATCTACTGGACATTGAAATTTTATGCATCCTGAAGTCTAAGTGAAATCATATCTTTGGCATATGTGTTTGATATCAGTTATGAGCATTTTGATTTTTCAAATGAACATTTTGTCCATAACATAACCTATCTTCCTACATGTGTTACCAGTCAGCACACAAACCCATTACCTTTCTCAAGTTTGTTGTGTTGTCGACCCTGAAGAAATCATTACAATATTTCTGTGTTTTGAGCCATTGTTTTCTTGTGGCCTTCCTCTGTGTGTGTCTCGCTGAACCTAGGCATTGTCTTGTGATGTTTCTTCACTCTTCCAGTGGGGATTGTTTTCTGTGTTAATTGGTTGGTATTATAGTGTGTACGTTGCTCATAAAGTTACTAATGCATAGTTTCATGTTCATGCTGGTATCCATTCTATGTGTTGATTAGTGTTGTGTAATAGTGCTCATTCCATTCATTTCAATGAGCTCATGCTATGTATGAAGAGGTTGGAATGGCACAAACAGAACGTTTGGAACCTAATATTGGAGATGTTGAAGTATTGGCTTGAGGAGGCCAAGAAGAAATATATGTCAGTGAATTCAGTTATTCACAACAACATAATAAATGCACACTGCAAAGTTGGTACGTAGCCAGCTTTTGGTATACACAACATCCTCCCAATATATTCTACTCCTTGCTCATATACACAGCCAACTCTAATTCACAACTAGAACATACAATAGTCGGCCCTCCATCAAGGTGAGCATGAACCTATCACTATACAAGACAAAGCTTACATTGTTTCTACTGCGACTTATCATTAAGAGCTTCGAAAGGAAAATATGAACCCAATGAGAAGAGGCTAGATGTGTAGTCAACTGGGAGATAGTTGGTGAACACTGCTCTAGGTTGAACGCTATTCCATGACGAACGATGCTCCAGGTTGAACGTTGATCCACGTCTGGCCAGGGACATTATATAATGGTTGGACCCATTGAAAGCACACTTCTAAAATGCAACACCATTCCTTCATGTGATGTCTTTCCACAGTAAGGATTAATGTGAAGAGTAGCATGCATTCCAATAGCAAAGCCTTGTTCTATTGCGTGTATTGCCTCTCTTGTTGAATTGCTTCAAGTATCTCCACTGACTTTGAAGAGGCAATGCTCTTAGCCCTACACAACACTATTGGTGTTATATACTTGGCACAAAGGCATGAATGTGAGGATTTGGTGGCACCTAAGGGGTGTTGAGAGAGCGTTCAACTGACCCTTCATAGGTGTTTGAGGTTTCTCACTCTTTTCCCTTCACATTGTAACATCAGAAGGTTAGCTACCGAGTACTCTGCAACCACATTGCCTTTTGTGAGGTTATATAGGAATAAGGATGACCCAGTCCATAGCCTAACTAGTTAAACTATCCTTTCCATTATTCTTTATGAAACTTATTGTATTTGTATTGCACCTTTGCAACTCCACCTGACTTCTGGTTCATTTATTTACCTCAATAGTTAAGGCACTTCCCTTTCTCTCCAGGTGGGTAGAAATTACGTCTTCCTAAATTTCACTACCTTACGAAATACCTGTTGGCACCATGGGTTGGGGCCACCTCTGTATGATTTTACTTGTATGGTAGTAGACTATTAAAGTATATAGAAGTTATCCCCTTATTCCAAACATTGTATGATTTTACCATTTAGCCAAAACTTGGTGCAAATTGAAATTGGAGCAACTTCTAATATCTTTGATAATAAGTTAAAAAGTGTACTTTTAATTAAAGCTGACACTCCACATTTATAGAGTTTGATTTGTTGACAAAATGGGAAGACTTTATGTAGTATTAGGGTTACGGAATACAGTAATACATTCTAGTATCGAAAACATAGTCAAAATCAACAAAGACTCTCTCTTTGAAATGCAGACCTATCTACAATGTGCACAAGAACAGATTGATTTTTTGCAGCTTGAATCTCATCTTCAGCAAGAAGAATTAAAACAGAGGAGTCATCATTTTAAGCCTATATTATTCATCACATTGAAATAGGCTCCCATAAAAAGCAAGCAAATATTGTTGAAATTGATTCAGATCTAGTGCCCAACAAAGCAACAGAGTTACATGTAGATGCAGAAGTTTAGTTTGCACTTCCCAAGCCCATCATTAGACCTTGGGAATAGCTTGTCCACAGCAAGCACATAACTAGTCTTTGATATGACAAGGATGTGTCCTTTCAAATTCCAGATTAATCAAAGCCCATCCAGATTTATATTACTAGATTACTTCATGATAGTTCAACTTCAGCTATTCCAGATTCTTCCCCTCCTCCACAACAACATAAACAACAATATATTTTGAAATGCCAACACTGTGACCAAGTTGGCCATAAGAAAGATCATTGTTTTGATCTTCATCCATGTAATCATTTTCATAAAACCATTCATTCTTCAAATGGATGCTTCAAAAGCAAACCTCCTACAGAAACAAAGATTCATCTTGGATGGATCACTTCTTGGCAATGGGCATCAACAGCCAAGGAGATATTTGAGTCACATGTCAGAACTTGTTCTAGAGAATTGAATAGTCTTGCAGTTGAGTTTTCTCAATCATCTCACCTTGTATCTTACAGGGGGGAATGATGGTCATCTACAAACTTCATAGCCACATCAAGCGAGCCTGAGCCACAAACTGCCACACCAGATTCAGAGTTGTAGCAAGAAAAATATGCCATTGAGCATGCCTTCAGTCAGTGATACCTCCTCAAAGAATTGGGGACACTTCCTCTAGCAGAAGACTCAACTTATTGCCAGTTTTGGAAGAGTTCCAGGAATTGCATTAAGCATTCCAGAGTTGTTGGTCATCCTTAAACCATCACAGGTTGAGACTTCCCTTTTGAGGTTGAGGTTCTCACTTTTATGCGGGGTGAGACCTCCCTTTCGTGGTTGAAGGTTTCCTTCTTCAAAACATTAGGAGCACGTCCTCTAGCAGAGTACCTGAGATTCATGCTAGAATTGGAAGAGTTTCAGGAACTACACTAAGCGTTGTAGTGTTGGTGGTCATCGTTAAACCATCGCCCTTTATACCAACATTTCAGAGAGCACATTCAGCCTAGTGCTACCATGCATCTTTGCACATTTTGTATTATAGCTCTCTTCTTGGACTCATACATAACCCTTCAAATTAAGGGGGGGGAATGCTGAACAACTAATCCTCTAAGGGTTGGTGTGGAAGCTGAACAACCAAAATTAGTCAAAGAGACCACTTGGAATATGAATCGAAGGGTCACACCATGTACTAGAAATGTATATCGTTTGTAAATAATAAATTTACTCTCTTATTTATCTTTCCTATGTTGTTGTTGCCATGTGTTTGTTTAAAAAATTTACTGACAATGTTGATGGAGTAGTATACTCTACAGAAAAATCAAAACTCAAGCCATCAGGGCATGACACAATCAATCTTAAATTGCTTGGTATTCTAGACATTCTTCTGTATCATGTTCTATATCTCCAACAGATGAGGAGAAACTTGTCATCCTTGGTCCACATCTTCTAGCAAGGACACTCCATTCATATGTTTGATGGAAAGCGTGAGGTGAGAAAAGCATCAGACCACTCACTTGCCATGATGGAGGTAGAAGAAGAAAGGCTTCTCAAGCTGCAGGGTACCTCTACTCATGCACAAAATTTCTCATACAATTATCATTATGAAGAAGGTACATTTCCATCAAGTTTATTATGGCATGCTAGATTTGGACAATTGAACTATGACAACCTCTACTTGTTGAAGAAAAATGGTGTTACTAGTTTTCCTACAATTCCTAGGAAACTTAAGCAATGTGATGCTTACATTTTAGGAAAGCATAACCAATAGTATTTTCATGTTTCACATTCAACGACACATAGAAAACTTCAAATAATTCATTTAGATTTATGTGGTACAATGCATGTTCCTTCTACAATTGGAAATAAAAATATGATGACATTTGTTGATTACTACACCAGAATGTGTTGGGTTTATTTATTGAAGAACAAATATGATTCTTTTCAAACATTCAATAACTTTCATACATGGATTGAAAATGATGCACAATCTCATATTGGCACTATTAGCACCAATAATGGAAAATAATATACTTCAAGTGAATTTGAAAACTATCTTCGCCAACATGGGATCAGACATCAAACAATTGTGCCTTATAATCTCCAATAGAATAGAGTAGCTGAAAGAATGAATAGGACAATCTTAAATATGGTATGCTCCATGACGTTTTTCAAAAATGTAAAATTGATGTTTTGGGTTGATGCAATTCTATGTGCTCTATATGTAAAGAATAGATGTCCATCTAATGCTATTAGAAACAAGACTCCTTATGGAATGTGATATGGGCACATTCGTTCAGTAAAGCATCACATGGTCTTTGGTTCCACATGTTATGCCTTAATACCAAAGGTACATAGAAACAAACTTGGTGCAAGAAGTTTTAAGGGTATCTTCCTAGGGTATTGAAACACCTCCAAAGCATACCGTCTTTATGATGAAGTCAATAAAAAGTTTGTTGTATCTAGAGATGTAATCTTTCTTGAATCATCCAAAACTAACAATGTCATTGAGCAGCAACTTGAACGCTTGGATAGATTCGCAAATGCAAAATCATTTCAAGAATTTGATAATCAGATTCCACATCTTGAAGGGGGGATTCCTATACTAGATCAACCTATGGAATCTTCTTTTGAAGCGCTCTCTCCCCCACATGAAACTCCAACAATGGATGATAATTTGAGTGATGTGATTGATAGAATTGGAAGACTCAATATTTATTTACTCCCAACTAAATCAATGGAACAACCTGGACCATTTGAGAAAGGTCCCCCAAAGTGGCTGACAAAGACACTTGAAAGTGTTCGTCACGATGAGGTTGGAAACAAAGGAACTATAAATTCAAACCAGCAAAATAGAGGTGATGTAGATGACTCTAATTCACTTGTTGATATGGATGTTTCTTATGATTGTGAATTGAATTTGTCTACAGATTTTGAACCAACTTCCTTCAAAGAATTTGCATCTCATGATGAATGGAAAGAAGCGATGCAAAAGGAGTATGATGCCCTGATAAAGAATTGCACTGGGAAGCTTGTTGATCCTCCATTGGGAACCAAACCAATTGGCTTCAAGTAGCTCTACAAGAATGAGTATAAAGTGGATGGCTCACTTGACAAGCACAAAGCCAGGCTTGTGGAAAAAGGTTTTGCACAGAAGGAAGGGGTTGATTATGAGGAAACTTTTTCCCACACACCAAAATGGGCTACCATGAGGACACTCTTTGCCCTAGTAGCTAAAAACAGTTGAAATGTGCATCAAATTGATGTAAAAATTTCTTTCTTGAATGGAGATCTAAAAGAGAATGTTTTTGTGTCCCAATCTGAAGGATTTTCTGTGAAAGGACATGAACATAAAGTATGCAAACTTTTGACATCCTTGTATGGCCTCAAACAAGCACCGTGACCCTAGTATGAAAAGCTAACTGAGCATCTTCTAAAACTCAATTTCAAACATTATGATCTTGATGATGCAACATTGTTTGTTAAGAAGTTTGGCAAAATAGTTGTATATCTTGTGGTATATGTAGATGATCTTTTGATGACAGGGAACAATGAAAGCTACATTGCATCCATAAATAAGGAATTGAGGGAAGGTTTTGAAATGACTGATTTGGGCTATGTTCATTACTATCTTGGTACTGAAGTAACCCAACATCCGAAGTCCATATTCCTTTCTCAAAAGAAGTACATTGCAGATCTGTTGAATAGGTTTGTCATAACTGTATGAAATCCTTTGACTACTCTAATGGAACAAAACTTAAAGCTCACATCCTTTGAAGGAAAAGAATTTAAGGATGCAACAAAGTATAGATAGCTTGTAGGAAGCCTCAACTACCTAACTGCTACCAGACCAGACATTTCATTTGCTGTTGGAATCCTCTCTAGGTTTATGAAAAATCCTTGTGAGGGACATTGGTCTGCTGCAAAAAGTGTTCTAAAGTACTTGAAGGGAACTCAAGACTTTGGAATCAAGTATAGATAGGTGGGTGACTTTAGCGTGATTGGATACTCTGATTCAGACTTCGATGGAGACAAAGAAACTGGGGTATCTACTTCAGGTTATGCTATGAATCTTGGATTAGGAGCTGTCTCCTAGAGATCACACAAACAATCAATTCCAATAGACTCTGCAACAAAGGTAGAATATGTGCAAGCAGTTGAGGCAATGAAAGAAATTATGTGGCCCAGGAAAATTCTTGAAGATTTGTAGGTAAGACAAGTACAATTGACTCCACTCATGATTGACAATACCTTGGAAATAAAGTTAGCCAAGAACCCAAAGTTCCATGATCAAAAAAAGCACATCAATGCCAAATATCATGTGATTCGACACCATGTTGAGGCTAAAACAATCCATATCCACCATTGTTCCACTAATGAGAAAATTGCAGACATCTTCACAAAAGCACTTGGAAGTGAAAAGCTTGAAAGATTCAGAATGATGCTTGGACTCACCAACATCCCTTCATATTAAGGGGAGGAATGTTCAAACCTAATCATAGGGATTGGATGAACAATTGTAAATTGTTGTGTGTGGAGCATGATTATTCAGAGGTCTTTGTTTCAGCCGGATGTATACCCCAGGAAGTTTGTACACCCCTCCACGCGGGGGGGGGTGCGGGGGCTCGGGGGCAGTGCCCCCGAAGCTAAAAACACATGTAAATTTTCCTTGTAAAAGTATAGTAATTTCTAGTCAATCTCGGCCATTCATTAGGCGGATGATCTGATGGGAGAACTTATGTTTAGTTTAGGGTTTTTTTCCCTAGAAGGCAACCCCTCTCTTTGTATGAGGGCATTGTATTTGAGGTTGTGATAGATGTGTGAGCGGAAAGCAGAGAGGTGAGACTGTGAGAGAAAACAGAGGATACTACAGCAGATTTGTTGTAGGTTGTGTCTCTTCATTTTGCTAGATAATAGAAAGGAAGGGCTGGTTGTTCGGGGTGGATGTAGCCCAAACTGGGTGAACCACGTATATCTGTCTCTCTTGTTTTATGCGTTTTTTGTGTTTATATTTCTACAATATTTTATGTGTTCCATTGCTTCGTAATATATAATTTTCTAACATAAATAAATAATAGGGAAGATGGAGAGACACCGGGAGATGAGCTGAACAGTCACTCCCTGTTGTATATAATAGTGAACAACCTGAATGAATAATATGAATTGATTCGAGGAGTTATCTCCTGGTTTAACAATCTCTATATTAAACAACAAGTTTCTGAGAAATAATATTTAAATTAATTAAAAGAAAAAAAGAAAAATGAAACTTTAAAGAAGTTGAGTAAACAACTAAAAAAATGACTCAACTTCTTTAAATTTTTGTTTTCTTTGTTTTTTCAATTAATTTAAATATAATTTCTCAAAACTTGTTGTTCAATATAACAATTACATTTTTAATATTTGTTTTTAATAAAGTAATAAACTAATATCACAATTTAAATATTATTTTTCAAAAACTAGTTGTTTAATATAGTCGTTACATATTAACTTTTTAATAAATTAATAAAAAAATATCATTATTTAAATATTATTTTTTGAAAACTAGTAATATTTGGTTTTAATAAATTAATTTAAATATTACTTTTCAAAAACTAGCCATTTAATATAGTCGTTATTGAATAACACTTGTTTTTAGTAAATTAATATCATAATTTAAATATTATTGTTCAAATATAGTCGTTATTTGAAACTATGCCTCTACATTGCTCTCTATTTAAGCCTTTGCCATGGTCTACCTCTTCATTTGGTCTTCATGATGAACCACACTTGTTGGTTCAAATGCATTAGCCAAACATTTATCTTATGTGATTTCTACCAAAATACTTTGCTTAATGTTGTACTCTCTTGTCCATATTTGTTTCCATAGGTCCATTCCTCCCCCGGGTCATCTCCACCATAACTTAGCTCCCATTACTTGGTTTAAAGTGTAAGGATCCTTGAGACCTAACCCCCCTGCCATCCTTTTTTTTGTCAATCAATACCAAGATATAAGGGTCCATTTCCGTTTCCATTGAGCCTTGCCCCATAGGAACTTTTTGAAGATATCAACCATTTTCATGCAAGTCCCCTTATGGGCTTCCATGCTTGACAGTTGGTATATTGGTATCAACTGTAGTACTGCTTTGAGGAGGTTTGTTCTACTGACTAGGTTGAGGAATTGAAAGGCCCAACTTTTGAGCCTTCCTTGTATCTTTTGGAGGATCTACTACAATCCTGCCATTTTTAGAGAGTTTCTTTATAGAGGCATGCTTAAATATTTGGTGGGGATGTTACATGTATTGAACCCCAGTATCCTAGAAAGATGGGTTTTAACATTCTCTTGTGTAGTTGAGAAGAAGGTACAAGATTTTTCATTGTTTATTTGGGTCCCTGATGCCAACATGAAGGTATTCAAGATTTCTTTGATTCTATGGGCTTCTCTGAGCTATACCTGGGAAAAAAGCATGATATCGTTCATGAATTGTTGGGGGGCTATTGCAAGGTCATGCCCCAAATCCTTAGGCCTTTGATCATAGACTCTCGTGCGTCCTTCTTAATGTATCTGCCCAGACCTTCCACAACAATAATGAATAGAAAGGGTGACAATGGGTCACCCTGTCGCAGCTCCTGAGTAGGATTAAAGGTTTGGGTAGGAGTCCCATTTAGAAAGATAGAGAAGACAGGGGTGGATATCATAGTGCTAGTCCAATTAATCCAACTGGGGTTAAATCCATAGGCTTTAAGGATACTCTTTAGGTACTCCCATCTTAATCAATCATAAACCTTTGATAGATCCAGCTTCACCATCATGCTTGCTAGATTTTTTTCCTTGAGGGAATGGACAACTTCTTGGGAGGTGACCAACCCATCTAAAATTTTCCTTCCTTCGATAGAGCCTACTTTCTCTAGGGAGATGATATTTGGGAGAAGAGACATTAGCCACTTGGCTATAAGAATAGCTATAATTTTATAAATGACATTACATAGGGCTATGGGTTGGAACCCTTGGGGGTCTTCCGAGTTCAAATTCTTAGGGATGAGAGTTATAAAAGTGCGGTTAATACCGTGGCATACCTTTTGGTTTCACCTTGATTCCTCCATGACTTCGAGTATGTCCCTTCACATGAAATTCCAAGTGGCTTGGTATAATTCTACTGTTAACCTATCTAGGCCTGGGGCCTTATTGTTTCTCATGCCTTTGATGGTTTCTTCCACCTTATCAAGCATTGTTGCTCTCACCAAGGCTAATTTGTGATCATGTGTGACCTTGTGACGTATATGTTGGGAGATTCTTTGAGTTTCTTCCATTCTGTCTTCTTGTGGTTTTGATAGGAGGTCTCTGAAGTGATTTACTAAGAGCGCCTCCATCTCCTCATGTTGTATTCTACGGCTACCCTATTCATCTTTGAGTGAGAATATTATGTTGTTCTAGTAGTGTTGGATCATGGCCTTATGGAAGAACTGGGTATTCCTCTCCCCTTCTCTTAACTAATTAACCCTCGATTTTTGTTTCCATAGAGTCTCTTCTTGCTTCTACCTTTCCTTCAGCTGACTTATTAGTTCACCCTCCTCTACCATTAACTCTTCTGATCTCCCTTCTTGTATTATTTTTTGTTGCACTTCTATCATGTTCTCATTTAGTTGTGGTTGATCCTTCATGATGTGTCCAAAGTCTTCTTTGTTCCATTTCCTTATCTTCTTTTTAATTGCTTTGAGTTTTAGTTGGAACGTGTGAATATAGTTCCTCCTTTGCTAGTCACTTTTTGTCCACCAGGTCTCGATTTGTTTGATGAGGGATGAGTCTCTGAGCCAAAAGCTTTCAAACCTAAAGGGTCGATTTTTTAGTCTTTCTTTCAAATCCACTTGCTGCCAAATCAGCTAGTGGTCTGAGCCCATTCTAGGGAGAATTTATTCTTCTATGAATATAGCTTTGCTAATTACCTACTCCAAGATTAGGAATATGTCCAAGCTGGAAGCAATTTGGTAATTCCCTCTTATTTTATTCTAGGTGTGCACCCCATTGATGGTTGGGATGTCTACTAAGCATTGCTCTGCTATAGTGTCCCCGAATAGCTCCATGTCTACGTCCATTCCCCTCATGCCTGTACTTTTCTCCGCCAGCGATGTGATCATGTTGACTCGCCTCCCATCACCCATAATTCCTTCGAGTACAAGCTTCTAATTTTTGCTAAGTTATGGAGAAAATCCCTTTTTTCTCCTGAGATATGGGGTGTGTATACTCCTGTGAGTAACACCCAATATTTTGATCTAATGACTATGAATTGTCCTGAGAGGATTCTCGTGATGTTGATCCAATCTTCAAACAATATTTCTCCTACGTTCCATATGATTTCCAAGCCTTCTTCACTGCCATTGGTGTCATGTCCACTACCCTGGTACTGAGGTTTGAAATTTTCCAAAATTTCTTTCAGTTTACTTTCGCTTATTTTTGTTTCCTGTATTGTCATTATACTAGGTCTATCTTTTTTAGTCTCTCTTTAAGGTATATTTGCCTCCCTCAACTTTTGAGGCCTCTTATATTCCATGTTGTAATAATCATTTCAACAATTTTGGGGGTTGTTGAAAGACCTCTGATAATGGCACCACTCTCCCAGAGTTTAGTAATAGTTCCCCCACCATTTGTATGGATTCATTCATTGGTCTCCTACCTCTTTTCTTCCCTCTTTTCCTAAGGTTCCTGATTTATGCCCTCGTTCTCCATGGGATACTAGGTGCTCTGGTTGGGCTATAATGGTTGCTCCTTGTTTTATCTTGTATTGTTGAAATGATTCTTTGTAGAGTTGTTTTTGATCCTCTAGAATGAAGCATTCATCCAGATGTCTCTAATCCTATAGAAGGTGTTTCATCACTTTCTCATCCGTGGTAAGGTCTTCTTTTTGGGATTCAATTTCCATTGGGCTTTTCTCCACCATTTGCATGGTATTCTCCTCTCTTTGGTTTTGAGTTAATTCTTGTCCCTTTTTCTTACTACCCTTGATCTCCTTCATCTGTATGCCTTCCATATCCTTAGTGTGTTCCCCACTTATCTCCTCCGTCTCATCTATTAGAAGGGTAACGAATCTATTATGGTTTCATTTCTCTTTCTCATTTTGGTTTGATTTTTGATCCCTATCTAGTTTATGGTTTCTTTCCTTTCTGTGCACTTCTTGGAATTTGTCCCCATCCTCTCTTCCAATTTCCTTTCTTACCTTCTTCTCATGTGGCTAATTTTCTAGGTTGTTTAGTGGGAAATCCCGACATAGGTGGTCATATTCATGGCATCACCTACATCTAGATGGGATATTCTTGTAGTCTAGGGTTTTTTTCCATATCTCATCATGGTATTCTAGCTCTATGTAGTCTGGTAGCGGCCGAGTGATATTCATGTACACATAGATTCTTGCATAGGATGTGTAGCTACCTTTTCCTATTGAGTCTTCCACTTTGACAAAAGTACTGATTGACTTTCCTATTCCTTCCAGTATTTCAGGGTCCCAGAGGTCCATTTGTAGGCTGAAGAATCGAACCTAGATGGGTGTTACGAGCAACTTCTCTTTGTCCAAGTTGTAGTACTCCTCCCAGTGTCTCATAAACAGGCCAACATTGTTTAAGAAATATGGCCCATATTCGAAAGCCTTCTCCTTGTCTTCTTGGTTGGAAAATATTACTAAAAAGAACCCATTTTCCCCCAGCTTGAGGTCAATATGCCCCTTTGGTTGTCTTCATTGATGGATCCATTTGATTAGTTCCTTCTTGGTTGGTCAGGCCCCAATAAACTTGTAGATCAGGCCATGGGCCTTCACATATATTATGTATTCCTCCAAATTGTTATTAGGTATTATGAATCAGGGTTTCTTGGTTTCTTTCGGTAGGCATTTTCATCCGAGCTCGACTTTCTATTTAGCTCCCAATACCAATATACCTTTCCCATGATTTGCATTGCCTTCGGTTGTGCCATGAAAACTTGTCTCCCCTGCGGTGACATTTTGGTAGGAGGTGATCTTTCCCCACCCCCCCTTCCATACCACTCATTCCCATTGTCAACCAAATTCATCATAATTTTCCCCATGTCATGTTGCAGGTTGTGGCGTTTCATGTTCATCAAGCGCAATCAGTAATCTCAATCCCTAGCCATTATCTCTCTTCCACTCTCCACATTCTCCTCCCATTATATGAACGCCCATACTATGTTTAGAATTAGTTAATAATTTTTTTTTAATGAAATTAAACGTGAAATATTTTCAAAGAATTCAACGTTTTTAAATTATCTTTCTATGCACAAGAATCATGAAATATTTTCCAATAAAATAACATGGTTAACTTATATTTTTATGGAAATTATACCCTTTTGGTTCCACCTCCATATTTATTCCTTCATATCTACAACTGAAATATGAAAAAAATTTCCCATCATATGACCACTCCTAAACATGAAAAATTGACACATCCTCTGGCCATTTCACCCTATTGAATTAATAAACTAATTTTCTAATTTTCTTCTTCAGTCAATATCACAAGACATGTGACCTTAGATTATAAGTCAAATACATAACATGCACTAAATATCAAACCTAATCCTAACCATTCTATGTCTTGACAACATCACAATTAGCTTCTTTTACAGAGCTATTAAGAACTAAACTGGAAAGATAATGGAAGAACTTGAAAATTTTCTATGGAAGGTACCGTATAAAGGAAATCATAGAAAGGTCCCATAGAGGAAATCATATAAAGGTCCCACTGAAAGGAAATGACCAATTTCCTGGTGACTCCTGATCATTTTTCCTTCTAGACATTCATCTTTCATGGCTTTGTCAGTGTTGCACCTCTTCAAGTCATTGTTTTCCACTATCATCATTTTTCCATCATCCATTTCAATTTGTACTAGATGTGAAATAGACATAATCAATAATTGTTTGTAACTATTTCTTGATGCAAACCACTCATAACCTATTATATTGCTACTATTTTTAAGAATTCCCAGTGAATATGTGTGGTTTTAGGGTATTACATTCTTACTCCACAATGTTTATCTCTTCTTCCTTTTTTCATCATTATATTTTTTCCCATCCTTTATCTCCTATTCGTGATTTTCCTTTTCAATTAGATTGATTTTATCTCCCATAATATTCTTTTTAGATCATATTTTAATCATGACACCTATTTCCAATCATGCTATTTTTAATTAGAGGAAATTTCATTCTAAAAGTGGTCTCCTAATGAAAAATAATAAAATAAAAGTTGTGAATTTTAGAGGGAAAAGAAGAAAACTACTATTTCTAAGTGTATTTTTAGCTTATCTCCTTATAGGTGTACTCAAATTTTCAATTTAGACACTCACTGGATGAGGAATAAAATTTCACATCCAATGAGTATCCATTATGCATACTTTTGAGAGTAGCCACAAGGATAAAAAATGAGGATACATTAAAAAAGCCTGTTGAATACCTTTCTTTAATGTATCTTCAATTTTTATCCATGAGATATTCACAAAAGTATGCATAATAGGTACTCATTAGGTTTCGAATTCAATTTCGTAGCCAATGAGTGTCTACACATAAAAGTTGAGTAAACCTATAACGAGATAAGCCAAAAATACAATTACAAAAAGTCACAACGACTTCACTGGGGGAGCAATACCATATAGCATTAGTTCGTATTGGGTGATATATATTGAGGAAAAAATTATATAATATATTGGGGGATATATAGGGCGAAAAGGGTCTTATATTGGCAGGTGTAAAAAGCAGTGTTTGAAGTTAATTAAAAAATATAAAGGGGTATGAAAAATGTGAATGAAAAAATGGATTCCTATAATATGTAGTGAAAGTAGGGATTTTTTAAATTGGTAAGGTGGATTAGGTTCATATTAGTACATAATTATGTAATTTGATTTTTAGATGTATTTTCCAATATTTAGTCAAATTAGGGGTATTTTGTATTATGCCATGAATTCACGTAATATGGCATAGCTTCTATTGTTACCCTTCACCATCTGTCTCATGAACTTGAGAGACAATAGTGAGGGCTCATATCTAAAACTTCCTTCGAAATCAGTTGAGGAATAATTTGTAAGGTCCCTAAGTCAAAAGACAACTGAATCACCCTTGGGGGACTACTATCAGTGCTTAGAGCTATAGTGCAAGGTATAAAAGTAGAAACACCACTCACGAGACCCCTATTGGAAAATCACAACAAGGAAAAGGGGATCTTTTGTAGACACACACGTCACTATTTAAATGTTGAGCAGTTTCTAGTAGGATCGTCATCTATCCCCACCCAACCACCCCCACCAAGTGATAATCAAGCACTCCCCCAACTGGAGTTGAAAATTCAGATCTAGATATGATGGCACACATTCTTTAAAGGGAGAGAGTGTAGGATCCAACCTCTTGCTATAAGACCCACTGGAGGATGGTGAGAGTAGAGACCACATGCCACATGGGCTGATCCACAAGTTCTTTTTCAAGGGATCATGAATTCAAAAGGTAAAATGGTAACTCCACTAGCCCCCACTCCTGTCATCCTATTCCCAACATTTCCCGATATCACCTAGCCATGTGTCCCTCCCATGACAACATCATGTTTCAACTAAGCATTCCCCCCACTCCACCTATAAAATCCTTTTGCCTCACATTTTCAAACAATTTTCTCATCTCCTACTACAAGCTCTCTAGCTAGTTGCCTATGTGGAACATCATTCGAGATCTCAGCTGGCCAAGTACCTCCTCCTAATTTCATTTTCAACCTACTCCAAGATAACCAAGTAACGCGTCACTCCTGTACACTTCTGAATATCTCAGATACTCATAAAATATGAAGAATAGGACTCCCAATACTTGAAAGGCCCATGAGACCAAACCATCTTCAAGCGTTGAGCCCCTCATGGACACAGAGGGACAAATTACCGACCCTTCCTATGCCTACCACCTTTCTGACCTTTATTTTGACCTATATCACAACCATGCCAAGGGGGAAGACCCATTTTGGGTAGTTTACTTCAGGATCGTATTACCAAATTTCACCTTTCATGCACCTTTTTCCTTAAATCATCCCCTAGTTGATTGCAACCTACATTGAAAAGAAGAATTTCCTTGTTTCTTCCTCTAGGGCCAAAATCCTCAAAGTAATCGCAGAGATCGTTCAAAATTCCTAGGTTTATCCCACGTCTCCTAAACCCCAATAGTTTACTGAAGTCACACTAGTTTATCATTACTTTACCCTCCCATTCAATGAGAAACAATATTTCTTGCAAATGGTCCTGGCCCCTGATCTACAATCTCTACCTGTGGCTAACAGTTTCCCTATAACCCTCTTTATTGAACCCATCCAACCCATCCTATCCCTAATTTATTATATGCTGGGCGGTGGTCATGCTAACGTAGAAAACAAATCCACCTTGTGTTTTTTAAGGAAAATGATGCAACCCAGTCATTTACTTGATATTTCAGCTTACTAGTTTAAGGGCATAAGATTTCACCTTAATTGTTTTCCCACGACATCTTATTTCAGATACTATTAACCAATGTTCTATTTTTTGTGTATACTCATGTGGATGAGTTTGAGTACCTAGGACTCAGCTTGGTCGATGGAAACAAGAAGATGAAATATATGTTCTACTGAGACATTGATGTCAGGAAGAGCCCATATTAGGGTGTTTAATCTCATTTTATATCAACTTATATGGCCATTGCATATAGGTTATCAATTGTTTCTATCGCACTAGAGTTATCCCCCTAAAAGTAGAGATTCTCTAGCTTATTAAGGACACCAAGGTAGGGGAATAGTACCTTTTTGAGGATCACAAAGAGATCAGGTTTTATGGGTGTGGAACTTCCCCATTACTTCCTACTTGTGTTCATCACCATGAGGATATTTTCTCTAAAATTCATGAGACAGTGCCTCAATGTGGACAAACTCCAATTTTCCTCGCAACAAAGGGACATATGCTTAAATTGGGAAATCCTACGGGTCCTTCTATTGTTAACTCAAGGAAGCACTTAAAGGGAGTTGAAGATTTACTCAAAAAGATGAATTTTGACCTAGGGTATGTCTAACATTATGACCCTCATGGTGTCATTACCCAAACGAGGGAAAAGATAACAACTTCAACTTATGAACATGAGTATATGCCAAAGATCTAATGGAAAGATACCCTTGACTGATGGCCTATGAACACATAGATGAATATCGATACTACAGTAACCAACAACAAAGCACAAAATAGGACCATGGACCAAACTAGAGACACAGTGATGGATGATGTACATTCAGGTAAAAAGGAAAACACCAAAGATACAGAAGAAGAGGAACTTGAAACCAAGCTAGTGGGAACATAGCCAAATCAACCAGGTTTCCAAATGACCTCGTAGGAGCCATCATAGACTCCTGCCTCATCCTCTTTAGAGATATCTATTTTAGGTGCAAACGAAAGTGCAACTATTATTGGGTCAAGCTGGCCTACTAGAAAGGCCACTGAAGAAAGAAATAATAAGGTGAGGGAGGAGATGCAACAATAAATGGCATCTCACTCAGTTCCATACCAGACCACACTATTGGCAGCTATGGATTTAGAAAGAAATCAAATGAATTTTTTACTACAACATCCATTGGCATAGTATTTTCCTTCAGGTTCTTAGTTCAAAACCTTGGATGTTTCACTGGATTTGACAATCATTCCCCTACCAGATTAGATATATTTCAACAGGAAAGTTGGAGAGATGCTCTATAGTGAGATCAAATAGAATCCAATGACTATTCCCAAGGCCGAGAAACTTCTAGAAAAGGATGCAACCAGGTTGAAGCAAGAGAGAGGCAAAAAAAATTCTCTCCACATGAAGAACAAGAGATTCAATGAGATGATTGTGAAGTTAGGTGTGTATCCAGAGCATACAGCTTCTTTGAAAGCCCTCATTGAAAGTTCCCAAACATAAATCCAAAAGCTAATGCATAAAATGAAGATGTCAAGTAGTAAGCATGTTCAATATAAAGAGCTCACATAGGTAGAAGAAGAGAAGGAAATCCTAACCAAAGAGCTCATTGAAAGGAAAAATGAAATACTGGCCCTCAAGTGACAAGAAACAGACCTTCAAATGAGAATAAAATCACATATATGTGTAGGGATCGTACCCAAAGATCCTCAAAACCCAACTGAACAGCTCACTAAGACTCTTACTAAAATACAAGTTTCAGAAGGGGAGCTTAGAAGGGTGTGGAATGATCTAGATGCTTGCTAGAGAAGCCTAACACATAAAGTGAAGTAGTTGGAGATTGTAAAGCGAAATGAAAACATCATAAGTAAGAATCTATAGTCAACAAAATAGGAGATCTCTAAGTTAATGGAAAATCTGAAAGGAAACATGTATTTGGTGCAAGCCAAGCAATTGGTCTGGGATGAGATCATTGAAGAGACAATGACCCACTAGGAGTATATTACCTTGATGGACAAGTAGAGACTTGTAATAAAATATTATGAAGGATTCATCCCAACAGCGAAAAGGGATAGAGAAAATAACTCCAAGATTTTTGAAAGGTTCATTCAATTTGTGAATGAGAGGCCACTCAGTGAGTTGAGGCCCATAGATGTGGTGGATAGAGTAATTGCTACCATGGATATTTATAATGTCATCCAGAAGGAGCAAGCTAGAGTCAAAGATGGGGAGTACCTAGAGGTAGTATCAAAGAGCATGGTTACCTTCAACACTAAGTTAAAGAGGATTGTTAGATTCAGATTTCCCATTTGTCGGGACTTTGGGGGAGTGTTGATCCAGTGGGAAAAATACAGTCAAAGACTTGTGGAGGCCAAAAGAAAGGTATATTCTTTTAATGAGAAGACTGCCACTCTAAAGGGTAATACCATGGTGAATTACTTAAAGAGGGATTTTCAACTATTCAGGATGGTAAGGACCCTATTTACTCCTAGACTGAATTATACAAGTTTAAAAAACCTAAAAATTTCTTATCAATGGTTTTTCGAGGATCCTCTGCCACCACCAGCACTATGGAAAATTTGTGTCAATTTCGTCAGCCCTCCTATGTTCCAAATCATCTAACCATCAATGATTCCTATGTAGCCAATATATCATGATTAAAGATAATGCAGATCATGTTGACCATGACACTTAATTTCTTGTTTTATGTAAATATTTTATTTTTGGTTAGTTAGTAATTGTTCAATTAGTACAGTTGTGCCATAGATCATGTGGAAGTTTTGTTATGATTATCCACTGTCATGAAATCAAGAAGGAATATTTTGTAATGGGCTATCCCTCTGATGCCCTATAAAAATAGTCTTATGATACAGAACCAAAGGTTCAGAATTTTGGTTTTCCAAGAGAGAAGTCTTGTCTACTATCAATGAAATGTATAATCTGTGGAAGATTAATATCGTTTTCTGGTGATTCTGACTCATCTCAATATATGGTATGTTCTCTTTCTTTATTTTTTCCATATGTTCATCTTATTCTTCTCATATTACATGTAATAGTAGCCACTAGAAATGTTTTCATGAAGTTATGGATTCATCTAAGTCTGATGTTGATGAAAGATTCCTATATTGATATGAAATCTGATCATTGAAATTCTCTCCATGTATTTTTGCATTCCATTCAATTCCTTGTTTCATCCATTTCACTCTGAATTTTGATGCATCAGATTCGTAGATTTAAGCCCTGTGTATCAATTTTCCCTCTTGCTCACATATTCTACGAAATATACTATAATGAACGATAAACTACAACTTCATGTGATGTTGGCCACTATAAATCGAATTTTAATGCTTCTGTGAGTAATAGTTTACATTTGCCTTCACATTTTCTCTCTTAAGGAAGGTTCTGAGTCAATTTTGTTTCACACATATTACATACTAAGTGTGATATGAATTTCCAGCAAATCTTCAACACACTTATCAAGATGTCCTAGGCACTGGTCTCTCTTCAATGCAGGGGTTATCTCTAGGATCTATGAAGGGTTCATTGAGTGAAGCCCCTATGAAAAATGTAGGTTTTCTTCTTTCCCCTCCAAAATATTTACATGTACCTATTTTTAAATTTAAAGGATTTTGATTGGTTTACATATTATGAAATGGAAATTACATGAAAATTTCATGAGAACTTTTAGGCTGGAATTTCCTCTAATTGTAACCATAACAACCAAAAGGGGATCCTTCTCCTTCAAAATGAAGGATTTTACTTTTATGAAATACCAATAAGTAAAAAACATGTTTTATTAATAATCATAAATATCCACAAATACAGAAATATTCAATTTTTACTTTTAATCTTGTATCCAGTGTTCAATTTCATAAAAACAGAAACAAAGTCTTTAGAAAAACTTATTGTTACTTTCCAATACTCTTGGAAACCAGGGCTTCTTCACACAATATTTTAATTACAGGTGGTTTATCATCTATTTCAAGCACTTTGAAGTGGTTTATAATCTCAAATACAAAAACCTTAGGTGATTTATCATCCTCCTTGGAAAGAAAATTGTTGTAGCTAAATCTTATATAGTTAGGTTATCAAATATTTTCTTGCTATTAGTATTCTTATTCTAATGAGGGGACATTCTATCCAAGCCTGAAAAATATAAATAAAGAACAAGAAACTAGAGAGGGCTAAATTTCCAGTGGGAATATATTTTGAGAACATTGACACATGTTTGATAAAGCCTCTTGGAGATGTTTTACTTCATAAAATACCATTTATTTCAGGCTTCAACATCATAATAAATATTCAATTTTACAAACATTTCTTCACTGCAACTTTTACCAACATTGAAAAAGGGTTCTTGTTTATGTCTTTCTAGAAGAAAAAGCACTTGCAATAGCAACAACTCCTTTGATTTCTGCAGGTCGACTTGCATACACACAATCAAATTTCTATGGTAGGCATATTCAACAAGAATTTTAGGATCATTGAAAGGAAACTACTACAGAGAAATAAAAACTTGCACCAAAATTATGTTGGATGGAAATATTTTTTTCAAACCTCTTCAGGAAATATTGTGAAATGAGAATGAATGTATTGTCATGTAAGATGTAGATTCATGACTGTATTGTGGAATCTCCATCAAGAAAATTTTAATGAATCTGGGGGGGGGGGGCAGGCATGATCATATGCAATTCATGCCATTTTATGTTAGTTATACTAAGGGTGAAGAAGAAAGTATGGCTACCTATTTTTGTGATCATATTACTGGTTTCACCTCTGTGCTTATTCCAGAAAGAGTGTGTGCCACTAAGGCCTAAACCGAACCGCATAATCTAGTCAAGAAGCATAGAATCATACATGTCATGGAGGTTTGCATGAAGGTATGCAATGATCATTTGGAAAGTGATATTGAAGGTTTATTTTCACAAAAACAATTGTAATTCCTTGTCTATGACATCACAACATAAGGTTGTACAAGTAATACAAAAAGATTAGATGTTGGCCAAATTTCTTATCATAGTAGAGCATGAGGTGCATAGCATATTATTACATTTCAACTTTTCTAAGGTGTGGTTAAGCTATCATGCAAACCCCTGTGGTGAAGAGTGTGGGGAACACCATAGAAAATAAGCCTTCTTTGGTGTATTCATTCATAACAGAGAGGGAAAGAAAGAAACATTCAAGTGAAGTGGTGGAATCGAGATGGGAATAGCGTAGGTAGTTTCATATTTCTTCAATGTCATGATGGGAATTTGGGAGTGTTGATACAAAAGAGGATGGTTGGAGTTTTTTTCAAGTGGGTTGTGAAAGAATTTCATCATCCAAAGCAGGAAGGGAAAGTCTTGGTTCAGGAGAGGAGCGAGTGATGTGATAGATGAGAGGAGATATTAGTAGGGTGAGTCAACAAGGAAGATATTGCATCTTGGTCCACATGGAGATCCTTGTAGTAGGGATCATGTGCTATTTTTTACTCCAAAGATGCAACAACACATGTTTAGCCTATAATTAAATCATAGTTTTTGTGACCAGAGCCATGTCTAGTAACAACTGTGATGTCCAATTCAAAAACCAAGTGTGGCAAGGTGTTGGGAATATTAGTTATCTCTTCGGGGAAACAAATAGTATGAGTAGTGTACTTGTACTGTGCACCTCATGTGTGGGTGACTTGCAAGATTGGGTTAACGCGCGCTATGATCATTTCTTCTACTTGGGTTAGATTAGCAAAGACAAATGTTTGGTTGTTCAGTTCCATGTTGTTTGCAAAGGAGAAGCAGTGGGTGGACTTTATAGTTGGACATTCGAAGCAACAGATGTTACCATGCAAGAAATTTGTTTTCATACATAGGTATGATTTGTTACATATAGAGAAACCATGCAAGGGGGATATTTCATCTATCCTTTCATGAAATCGGTGTTGTGCATGGTTAAGCACAAGGCTGAACATATTTTGGTGATGGGAGAGTGAAGAAGTAGGGATCCATGGTGGGGTGTGTGAGGTAGGTGGGAAACCGTTGGTAGTGAATGGAGGAAGGTGAAGTAGAGGTACATTGGGAGTAGGGAATGTTGAAGGAGATGGGATTGTAAGAGAAGTTTAGAGATATAGAGGAACATGAACATTATATGGGGGTATAGTCAGAAAGGATTAGGAGTTTAACCTAACTTTATATTTGAGATGACTTTTTTTTTTATAGGTATCTTTATTTTTTGCATCGAGGAGTCTCCTGCAAACATTTCTTGAGGGTTTTGAAGAATACTCTAGCATGTCCATCCTAATAGGAACATAGGGGCATGAATATTAGTGCATACAAGAGCTAATAGAGAGTAGAATTGAGGAAAAAGAGAGAGTGCATGGAGGAGTGTCTGTAAAGGGAAGAAATTTTAATGTAAGGGGAGGGGAGAAATATAAATTCAAAAGAAAAGGAAATAGGTGCAAGGGTTTTGTCTGTTTTTTTTTCCAAATTTTGAAAGAGTGTGTACATCCACATATTACTTGTGCAACATGAATCCATACACAAGGAAACAATTATAAGTATGAAATATGCAACACAAGTAAAGATTGATTAGAATGCTTTTTTAACTTTTATTTTTATTTTTGCAAATTCGAAAAGAGTGTGTACATCCAAGGAAAGAAGTATAAAGATTCAATATGCAACACAACTAAAGATAAATTAGATTTAAGGTAAAGATAAAAACCTTTTATAACAAGTTATTAAGTGTTTTTAATTGAAAAACACATACTTTAAAAGGATGTGTTAACACCCAGGTTGTTCCCTATGACTCCCAAGGGAATACGGCCAGGGTAACCACTAACCAATCTTTGGACTACAGCTTCTAGCCCAGCTGTAATCAGAGAGGGCTCTCTCTTTAAGGTTTGTCTCTGTTCTATGGAGATTTTAGGCTAGTTATGGAGTGAAAGTTTTTGGTTTATGTTTGGTTGGGAGGATGCTTTTCTGAAAGCTTTGAAATGTAATTCTGCAGGTAAAATTAGTCCATTGGGAAATGGAGTCTGTGGTTGTTGGTTTCTTGAAATCCTGAGTTTGATGCAGCTGGAGTTACATGGCCATTTAGATACTTCATGAAACAAACTTTAAATTGTGATGATGGAGTGCAAACAACCAGTGAAAAGCAATTAAGAATTTTCCACTAAGCTGGGGTGTGGGAAAGGGATGTATTCCTCAGGAGCAAACTTGAATTCCTGAAAC
>APFE031081337.1:0-15980 GCA_000404065.3 Pinus taeda | reverse complement strand
AATATGAGATTTTGGCTTGGTAATCCTGAGGTAGAGCTGCAGGATTAGCAGGTAATTGCAGAGGTGCATATCTCATAGCCATATTCACAAGGTTTGGGGGATTGACAAGGACAACTGGGAGAAAAGGAACAATGGGTACCACAGGGGTAACAGGTATAGCAGAACCTAGAATGTTGGTCAAGTGAGTATGTGTGGGGGATGAGGATGTGGGAGGGGGGCTTTGAGATGTGGATGGAGAACTAGGGGAATTAGGGGTGGATCGAAAAAGGACCTTGATTGGAGTGCAGATGGGGTTGGGGTGAACTGTCTCTGGACTTAGGTCAGCAAGATTATTTGGCCCTTGCTGCTTCTTGATAAATTTAGGGATTGTATTAGGATTTTCAAAGACAGTGGGTGGGTTTGGGTCAGGATTTGCCCTAGTGTACCGAAGATTCTTCTTGGGATCCATTTTCTGAGCTAGTCTTTTTGAGTTTTTTAGGAAAAATTGTGTCTTGCAAGGACTGGACAAGATTTTGAAAAGGCTATATGTATCTCAAAATGAGTATGAATATTAACTGAATCAACTCTTCCTTGAGGCTGTAAGTGTTGGTACAGAAACAACTTTTTTGGCTTGTTGACTGATGTTCAGATTTCAAGTGTAATTTTAGCAGACATACAGTATTTTCTAAATCCTGAAGAGGTCCCCAGTGGAGTCGCCATTATGTTAACACCCAGGTTGTTCCCTATGACTCCCAAGGGAATACGGCCGGGGTAACCACTAACCAATATTTGGACTACAGCTTCTAGCCCAGTTGTAATCAGAGAGGGCTATCTCTTTAAGGTTTGTCTCTGTTCTATGGAGATTTTAGGCTAGTTATGAAGTGAAGGTTTTTGGTTTATGTTTGGTTGGGAGGATGTCTTTCTGAAACTTTAAAGTGTAGCTCTGCAGGTAAAATTAGTCCATTGGGCAATGGAGTCTGTGGCAGTTGGTTTCTTGAAATCCCGAGTTTGATGCAGCTGGAGTTACAGGGCCATTTAGATACTTCATGAAACAAAATTTAAATTGTGATGATGGAGTGTAAACAAACAGTGAAAAGCAATTTAAGAATTTTCCACTAAGCTGGGGTGTGGGAAAGGGATGTATTCCTCAGGAGCAAACTTGAATTCCTCAAACAATAATCATTGTGATGATATAGTGTGAAAGGGTAGCAATTAAGAATTATGCTTTCATTTCTATAACTGAAGAAAAGAAATTAAAAAGAGCTTAGATTGAGTTCAGGGTAATATGTGATTCAGTCCTGGAACTATTCTTTTTCCTTGCTATTAACTGTTTAAACACAGGAAACATGAAAGAGATATGAAAGATAACAAACACATAACAAAGAGTTACAAGAGAAACTTATTGTGCCATGAGATACGCAGGAATCCTGCAACTTTCAGCTAAACACCAGACAACATCAAGTAACACAGAGCTTTGGAAATTCCATCATCTTTTGTATTACTTCTCTGAGAGTTACAGTAAAGAACAGCAGAATAGATATGAACAATCTATTACATCCAATGTCCAACCCTTGATAACTAATGCGAGGGGGAATATATAGAAGTGTCTCAAACAAAATATCTCAGGTATTGAGTCATCTGAGAGATAAAATATCTTCTTTAACTCGTACAGGAATAGTAGATAAGAAGTTATTACAGCTTTTAATACAACATAACTTCTCTTTACTCCTGTCAGAATAGTTTGACCTTTGGACCTCACTAAGTCGGTTGAGCGCTTTGTTATAACTGCTGAATGACGTGTCTGCACAGCTCTGTCCTCCTGTAGCTTTTCGGACCTATCACCTGTGACTGTCAGTGATGCTGTGGTGGCCGAATGTTTGTGCTGAGGTGGCTCAGCCTCTTTCTACATACTTGCTGATATATCTTTATCTTCCTGTGTATGAAAAATTTTAATATTTCAAAAAAGAAAAATATACTTACTGGCTTTGGTTGAACAGTAATTGTATTAAATTATTCCACACATCCTGTGTAGGCAATTGATGCCTCAAAATTGACCCCATGGTCTCATCTGCCTCTGTATACTTGTAAAAATGGGGAGGCTCATCAAACAAGTGAGTGATTTCATGCATAATGAAAAATAAGCTCTCCACCTTGTTGAAGAGGGTCTGTGCTGTTGCTGGCCCTGCTTCTGCTGATGTGCTTGCTGTTTTTGAAATCTGACTGGCAGCAAAAGTGTTGACTCTCTTGGCATATTTTTCATGTGAGAGTAGCTTTCCTGATGGCTCTGTAAGGCTGGGAAGACCTCTGTTTTGTAATTCCATGAACATTTCCTGGAACTTATTGATATCTTCCTGCATATCCTGGCTTCTTCTTTCCATGGTTTGTACCAGATTTCTTAGTGTCAGGACCCTCTTGACCATCGAAATGGTCTCAGTCCTGTTGGAAATTCCCATTTTGATGAGCTGGGAGCTTGTCCTGTAGTTGAGCACATTTATCATTCTGTTGGCAATCTGAGGCATGCTGCCTAGAGATGCCCTTGCCCTTTGGATTTCTCTGTGTGCCCTTCCAATGAGCGCCATTTGCTCTTAAATGGCTTCAATGTACTCCCACTGATCTGTGATGGACTGGCCAATATTGGCCCATAGTATCCTTTTGAGCTCAGATGTCACCTTGTCCAGTGTGAGCTCCTTCTCTAGCTCATTTATTCTCTTTTTTAGAGCCTTTACTTCTCTTTCTCTTTCGGCCACATTCTGCTTGGACTTGTCATATTTCGCATTGATTTTAGCCAGAGTGTCTTTGGCCTGATTTAACTCTGACATTTGAGCCTCCAAGGCTTGAATCTCAGTTCTCAGCTTCTGCATGTCAAGGCTTTCAGCCTGCTCTGTTGTTGGTGCTGAGGTGGACGGTGCTATTGGTTGTGTCTGCTGACTGGGAGGAGCAGTGGTTTGAGGAGCTTCCTCCAGATTAATTGTTTCTGGGGGAGCTTGTGAAGTTTGCCCTGCCTCCTTTTGCTGCAATGCTGTCTGAAGGGTGGCCTCTGTTTCCTGCAGCCTCTCTTGTGTGTGGATGAGCTCTTTATATAATGTAACCAGCATAGCAGCTGCATCCTTGTCTTGTCTAAGCTAGGCAATCTCTTCTGTTTGAGGATGAAGAGTTGCTGGGATCTTTATCATTTTTCTCAGTGCTGCCATATACACATCCCTTAGCTTTAGAATCTCTTGCACTGCCTTGACATCTTTAGGATCATGTCCAAGCTCTATTATGATTTCATCTAGAGCTTTGATCCTGTTTTCCTTAGCTTGAGAGGAAGCCCTTTCCAGCTCAAGTTGTGCAGTGGTGTTATATAGGCTATTTTGTAGCCTATAGTTTACCAAGGTCTTATCTGCCAAGGTGGCATACACCATCTCACCCGTTTGTTTGTGCAATTCAATTTGATCCATTGGGTGGATGTCCTTGGACAGGACCTCAAGGTTGGTCCTGATATAATCGGCAGCTGACTGTGGTTGCTGCACTGTTGGTGTGAAATTGCTCATAATCATTTTACCCTCATGTGCATCATATGCAGACATGAGTTTTGCTGGTTAGTGGGAGCCATTTTTAATAAATGATTATATAGTTGCAGCCTCAAGGGTTCATTTCTCTTTTTGATGTCCTTAAATTGCTGCTTGATGCTTTTCTCACCTTCCCTCTATTGGTCTGAGGAGCTAACTTCTCCTCCTGCTGCCCTTTCTTGTTCTTGCTGGAAGGAACTGGCTGAGGCCTCCATGCTGGGCAGGCCTGTACCTGAAGTCTGCCCTATTGGTATTTATTCTTCAGAGAAAGGGTTTAACCTTTGCCTCTTCTCCCCTTGAGTTGGTGAGGCAGTAAGGGGAGTCTCTCTGTCCCTTTTCCTGTTTACGTCCTCTCTTTGTGGGGTTTGGAGGACAAAAGAATCAATCCTTGAATCTTGCCTGGGAGGTGCCATTTGTGTTGGCTGCTGCTGTGTGGCCATTGGGGCCTCTGCTGTCTGTTCCCCCTACCTTGGCTGCTCCTTTTGTGGCTATGGTACCTGTTGAGGTTGCTGAACCTGTGCCTGCTGTACCTGTTGCTCCATCTCTTTTTCCTTGCCTTTGCTGTGAGCTTGGCTTGTAGTTTGGACTGCCTCCAGATGTGTTGTGGAGGATGAGGGAGATGCTCCTGCTTGAGGCTTTGGCAGAGAGAATACCTGTGCAGGAAGTTCCAAGTCAGCTAATTTCAGAAGATGTCTTCTTGCTCTCTCATTCAGTTCTTCTTGTGTGATAGGTTCCTCCAGTGTGCCTCTTTTCCATTTTGGTTGATTTGCATATTTTTCAATGTGAGGCAACCTTACATTGTCATAACTAGAGAGCCTATATTTAACCCTTCTAAATGATATGGAGTGATTGGGGTCATAGGGTTTCCAGAGGAAACTGGTCTTCAGGCCAAGGCCTTCTAGCTTTCTATCAGCTTCTTTCCAGCCTTCCTCCCTTTTGTTCAAAACAAGGTGGCCCAATTGATTTTTCACTTTCAGTTGTGCCTTCTTTCCCTTGCCTGAGAAGTGTATCATATCAGCATTCCCAAATTGCCTGAAGTATTCAAGGGCAAAGAGTCTCATGGGCACATACTTGGGCAATCTGTATGGGGGTAACTCACAACCATATATTCTGATTACGGTGTAGTTTTGGTAAAAATACCAATCCCCAATGCTGTACACTTTGGATAACTGCAGGATTCTCTGCATCTCATCAGTCAGTCTTGGAGGAGGCGAGCTTAGGAACAAAGACATGGCTGGGTGAATGAAGAGGTCTATAAATTCATAGTAAGTGTATGGAGAGTAGGCTCTACAATGAAACACTGAGCTCCAGTACACTACTGACCTTGGGTTGCCTTGTGCATCCGTTCTCTTGACAATGAAGGAGAATTTCTCATGCTGATAATACAGAATCAAGTGTTTTATGTAAGAGGTGTATCTGAACACCTTCTCTCTTGACAGGTTAAAAAACTACTCATGCATCTTAGCTGATATGTAGGTGGCATAGTCATAATAGATTGGAGTTTTGCCAGGGGAAAACATAGTCATCATCACCAGTACAGTTTCATCTATATATTCAACTGATTTCTACCCTAAGATGGAACTGATCATATCTGCAAGATCTACACCCAACTGATTGAGGTAACCAGCAAAAATAGGAGGGTATTGGACAGTGTCAAAGTTAATAAACAATTGGTTCAACTTTGTGATCTGAGCATCTGTCAACATCTTAGCTCCTTGGTTTATCAGATCCAACAAAGACAAGGGAACCAATTTCTTCTGAGTCTTAAACTGCAGCATCTCTCTAATGGCCTCAGGGGTCATGTAGAATACAACTGAGCCTGAAGGGTCAAGCACAACTCTTTGAGTAGGATCGTAGCATACATCACATAGATGAATCAGGTCAGGGAATTTGTTGACCTGAGGGAGCTTGAAAATTGGGAGGAAGGAATCCCAAATGCCCAATATATCTGTCCTATCTTCATGTTTGGCTTTTAGCTCATTTAGCAGGTGGAGGTGGAACTTGCTGTGTGTTAAGGAGTCCTCTGAGATTTGGTAATCCAGGTCTGCCAAATCTTGCCACTCCAATTCTCTCTGAGGGGCATTCAAAGGAGCAACATTGAGAGCCACAGGTGAAACTGGAGTGTCCATGGTTGATTAAACTCTGTTTTGTATGTAGGTTGATGTTACTAGACTGTGCTACCGAAAAAGAGTACTGCCTGGGTGAAGAGGTGAAATTAGGAATGAAGGGTAACAGGATAAGCTTGCAGCAATTGAAATACTGCCCACAGTTGCTTGAGAAGGTGAATATTTGTTTTCGGCAGACTCTCCTTAATAATTAGGTGCAGGTACCAGGTTTTCTGTTCATGACTGCGCGAACAGAATGCAGGTTTTTAATGAGAATTTTGTTTGAAACAGGCTCGGCTATCGAATTTCGACCGTTCAATTTTCAAGTGGGAGCTGGGTGCAGAGAATTCACCGGTGAATTATACGTTTTCAGTGCCTAAAATGAGTTCTCAGTTATTGCAGACAAAAACCAGGCTTTAGAGAAGACTTGTAGGGATAAATACCTGGTAAATCGATGGGCCGGGTCACAAATGCAGGTGGGTAGGCGCGCCGAAGGTCTCCTAGTCGATTTGAGTAGGTTGGTGCAATTTTTCGTAAAATGCATGCAGAGGGCGCAACAACAGTTTTTTGCAAAAAGTGCAAAAAGAACGCGAAAATTGACAAAATATGGCTTTTTTGGGACATTCGCGCCTTTTTTGGATGACGTCAGCATGACATCACTAGGTGGGTCAGGGTCGGATGACATCATCAAGTGACATGGCGGCCTATGAGTGGTCCACGGGGGTGGTGAGGTGGCAGACAGGTGGAGCAATGGTGGACGGGGGTTGCGGACGCGGCGATGACGCAGGCAGTGACACGGCGCTGACGCAGGTAGGCGGATTGGCGGAAAACCGGAAACCACAGTGGTAACATATCAGACCGCTTATGCTACGGAAAGGAATCTGTCAAAGGGGGCTCCAATACAATTTGGGGGCGACGCGTGGACCAGGCCTGACGTCAGCCTCTGACAGATATCGGACGATATCTTTTCGGACATCGGGGCCGGTCCCATATCCGCGTCAACCGTCAGATGAAAAGTGCTTGATCGGACGGTCGACGGGCCGATGACTTGCACAGATGATACGGCGTCGGGCGAGTATTAAAATACTATTTTCCTTGGAATTTACGCCCGGCGGGGCCCTTAGAAATATCAATGAATTTCATGGTTTTTCCAATGTTTTTCTTTATTAAATCACGCATAGCTGAGAAACTTTAGGGTAAGGCGGAAAACTAAAGTTTTTCAACGTAATTTTGCAAATTTAGCGCATGGCTTTAAGAACTTAGGCTAAGTGGGTTTTTATGCAATTTCATGTAAAAGCGAAAATGGGTCCCGACCTTAGGATAAGGAGGACAAAGTGGATTTTTGCATATATTTTGCCTTTTGAGCGAGTCTAAGGGTGCAAAAAGGGTTTTTTCAAGGTTTCTTAGGCAAAATGAAGGTTTTGCTAAGTAGATGAGTTTCTGAAGGTGAAAAAGAGGTTAGGCTTGGTTCTCAAACTAACCAGATGTCAATTTGATTCCCTGGTAGTGAATCATATGGCTATAATGCCAAGGAGGGATATTTATAGAATGTTTCGGGTTTATACACCATGGTGTTATAATATTAGGGAAAGGGTGACATAGGGAGTTAGATAATAGAAGTTAAGGGTTAATATGGAGGGAAAAGGTGAATGAGGAGTGATATCACTAAGTTTATTTGGAAACAACTTAGCTTTAGGGAGTAGATCAAAATGAAAAGAACTTTGCACAAGAAATGTGGCTTTTAAAGGTAACAAGGACCAGCATAAAAACCTTGAATTCTTTCATAACCACAACTGGTGAAGGGATGTTAGTAATGAGTGATAAATAAAGGAAAAAGGGAAGTTAGACATGCTCCATTGTGTTGCTTTCCTTGTATTGACCAACATGATTGAGTTTGACCAGAACACCACTTTTGCAACCCCATCTACCTACCCATCTATTTGCCTAGCATATTTTGTTTCTTCTTGGAGGGTGCACTTGGACTTGCAGACCCTTATGTGCCTTTTCTTTTCCACTGGCTTTTCTTTTGATTGCCTATCTAATACTACCCTTATTGCTTCCAAGGCCCCAGATTAAGTAGTTGGGAACCTTAGCTTTCTCTGCCTAACTATTGATCTGCCAAGATTAAACAGTTTGGACAGATTTCTTCCTCTACTCTACAACAGAAAATTGAAACATGGCATGATCCAGATTAGACTGTTGGACCATCCATCAATATTTAATAAACATGAAGGCATGTACACACCTTGCCATTTCCTTGGAAATATGGGATCTTTGTGTCAGCAAAGCATAACATATTTGGCATTTGAATTTTCCAATCATGAAATATGAAACCTATTGGTATAGGTATCCAACATATACAACGTAGACCATCCATAATGCATAAGATATACTTTTCTTGATGCAACAATCTTCATCGCAAGAGTGCGTGAAGTGAGAGTGAAACATGTCTATGTGATGATGACCACTCATATGCACATAATTTCCTTGAAGAAAAACAAAATTTCCTTTGCATGACAAACTACAACCCCTGTGCCCAAAGATGACACATGCTGCATAAATAAGAGAACACGGACAACTCTTAAGATCAAGGAGGGGAGCTTGAAATCATCATCTTACCAACAAGTGACCAAGGATGATCGATCGCGGGATCCAAGGTAGGCTCTGAAATTTGCATGTGAGCCAAAAATTTGGAGGGTGGTTGTAGCCACTATAACAGAATGTCAGATAGGCTGAGCTCCTTCCTAAATATAGATTTGGTGAGTAAAATTACTAGGATGGCTTCCCTTCATGTCCTTGTAGCTCCATATGAATGCGCAAAGGTGATATTGCATCATTTTTATCAACTGATCTTGTGAGATGATTTGAGTTCAGGATAAATTTATAGGGATTTTCCCAAAATCACCTCCTTAAGTACAACATCGATCTCATGATTATCTGTGTTGGCCACTAAGTTCTATAACAGTAACAAGGTTAGAAAATCACAACTCTCGTAAATGTTTGGACTAAAAATGTCATGAAATAATATAGAATTTTGTTTAGTGTCCAAGTTAACAAGAAATTCACGAGTATGACTCTCCTCAATGCATTCTATAAACTCGTATACCTGATCTATAATGGAGAGAGACTAATTTTCGTCATCCCTACTACTATTTTATAACCATAGAGTATCACGAAGCTCCTGAATGGATCAAGTAGTCAGGTGTTGAGGCCTCAAAAATTTGTGGCAACAACAAGGGGGATAACCACCCCATCCAGACCTTAGAGAAGCTCCTTTTCCATTTGGAATAGTGGCTCTGATTGGATATGATGGGACCAGTTTCCCAATGTTTTGGGTTTATATGATTTGTGGGATTTTTCTAACGACTCACAAAATAATAACTAGAAATTAACAAAACTTTACTCTAAGATGAAAAACTTTGAATTAAATCTCTTTTAATCTAACGCGGGGTATTGTTGGTTTTATGCGATATAAAATATGTCTATGTAACCTATGATGATATAGATTAATCATAGGCTATATAGAGTTAATATATTGTAAGACGATTCCTTTGAAAAAATAGCTAATCAAAAGAATTGTGACAAACATATCACATATTCTAATGATCATATATAAAACAGACCATTCTCTATTCTGATATCATACAATAGTGCAATTGATACTTCAAATAAATATGACAGATTTCTTATATAATTCATGAAAGATAACCTTATCGCTAATGCTAGAACAAAGATTTAGCGAACATGATAATAGTACCACATGTGTATTTTTTTGTTGATTTGACTAGTGATAATAGGCCATAATCAAGCTTCCACCAATGAGTATCCTAAAGAATACAATACTACATCAACAGTGATCAACAAAAATATATTTGATTGAAAAGACCATGTTCCATGATTCCATCAAGGCATCTACAAATTTACGATACGCATCCTTTATAAATGTTCTTAATAAAATTCTGGACCCTTATCTAAATGTATGAGAAGGGTTTAAATAATATTCCTAATTAAATAAAAATAACTTATCCAAAATATCTATGAGGAGGTTTCAAACAACCTTCCTCATTCCTAGTATCCAACTTTCCAAAAATAAAATTGCTCGAAAATGACTCAAGTCTTCATTGATTAATCACTGTTGCTAGCTTTTCCTCTCAGCTCTCAAATGTTGGACATTGTCCTAACTTGTGGTGGCATCCTGAATTGTGTTCTCAACTGCCCTACAAATATAACATCATGTAAAGGTGGCAGCACTCTCTGTACTGAATCCAAGGAGCAATTCAAGGTCATGATTTGACTGTGTGGTTTGACGAAAAGTTGTCATATTTCCTCCCAGTCGATTTTTGATATCCCCTCATTGTTTCCTTCTGTAGATGACCCTTATTCTTCCAATTCTCGTCCAATACTTCAAGATCAGGAAGTGTTTTTGGATCACTCTCCTTTATGAGGTTGGATGTGTGTAACATGTGATTTATTGTTTTGATAATGATTTTTGAAATACCCAATGCTCTGACTATTGCTAGTTTGGCCTATTTCACCTGTGAGTCCCAATCAGTGAATAGAATATCCTTATGTCTTTTGTTGATATTCGGGAGACTTCACCTTTTCCCTTCATCTGAATCCTGCCACTCAATATAATCAAAGATCTTTGATAGTAAATTATTTAGTGTTAAAGCCTCATTAATGAATTCCTCTATAGTAGGAATATCCTCATACTTTGCTAGGTCACTCTTTAGCTCCTAAATTTGTTTGTTTTTAGCAGATATGTCATTTTCATGACTTATTTTCAGTACTTCCATATCTTATTGTATCTTATGCAGCTGCTCCTCTGCTTGACAGTTCACGCTAGCTCTTTCTTCATCTAACTGTCTCTGTAATAGTGTGATCTGGTTGTCCTTTTCTTTAATCAAAGTAGAGACTTCGATTGTTTTGTCAATTGTTGTTGTAGCATAGGCTCCGGCAAAATTGAGATAGCCGAGTCAAATGTTCAGTCAGATTTATTTGTGTCTCCTTCCATAGGACATCCATAAATTCATGTTCTGAAGGAGTTTTGGTTCTCCTCCTCTTCCTCTGTCTTTTTACAACATATTTATGAAGAGCGCTGTAAAAGATGTCTAAAGGAGGGATATTTGTTACATTCAAGACAATTTCAATAGTTGGATCAGCAAGGATCACCTTTGTATCTTGGAAACTTGTTTTTGGACTTTCAGTGGTCACTACTAATATTTTCCTTGGTGGGGTCTGAAATCCTATGGGTTCTTGTGTTGATGATATCTTAGGGGTATCCTATAGTTTGTCATTGAATGCATCCCACAACTTTTCTAATTCATCTGTTTCTGCTTCCTGCTCTCGTGACGTGCCTGGCTTATTCTGCTTTTGAGAATTGGTTTCAATTCTATAATCAGTAATATAAAATTCTTGTGGGAGGTATTCTAACCTATGTCCTCTAAACTCCTAGAATCTTCTTAATTTCTCTGGATCCAACTTTGCCACATTCAGAATCTGCTCAAATTTCTCGGTTGATTCTAGTAAATCTTCAAACTCATCTACTGTATGAGTTACAAGTCTGATATTAACTGAAAGGGTGAATTTGTTTGCTACTTGCTGTGGATCAAAAGACCTTGCTGGTAGAATGGGGAGCTTTAATAACTGCATATTTTGATACTCTTTATATGCATGACCATAATTAAGAAGGGTAAATGACCAACACTGAAGGGGAAAATTTGGCCATAGGGATTTCTTCATTTCCTTCAATGTTTTTGTGAGGCCATTTCCTACATATGCTTTTGCATCACCTTTTGAATGGACATCGCTTGATTGGAGGTCCTATTAAAACCAACAACAATTAATTGTTGCATAAAATAAAATATTTGATGAAATGACTGAACTTTGTAAGAAAAGATCCAGGAGCAAGTTCAATATTAATCAACAATAACAAACACCATGATTACATGCATAGGGATGATAACCGTATTAAATCATTCTGACCTAACTCGTGTCTAGCTTGAAAACACTATTAAAAATATGTCAAATCCATCATATCGAATATTTAAGCTATAGCACGAATGAAACTTTGTTTGATGGATCTTGTGATATGTGATATGCGATATTGCAAAATCGCAAGATTGCAATATCGGGATATCACAATATTGTAGTTTTAATAGGTAACAATTAAGCTCTTGACATAATATCCTTTGATGTGTGATATGCAATCAAGATGTCGCATACAAAGTTCAATCGCAAGTCGCATATCAATATTTTTGTAATGTGCTTAACTTTGCTACTAAGGAATCATGTGATTTTCAATTTGCAATGAGGACTTTAATATGTTTTAAGTTAGGTTAAAAAGGGCTTTTTGAAAAGTGACAATTTTTGAAGAGTTGGCATTTTATTCACAAAGAGGGGGGAAATTCAATTTTTTAAAAGAGTCCCTATTTGTATTATATATAACAAAATGGGGGGTTTTTTGCATAGCACAACAACAGGTAAAGGGTAACCTTTTTCCTTGAATCCCCATGTGAAATAAACATGTCGTCGAAGCAGAAAATGATATAAGAATTAAACCTAGCAACCCATAGCCATGTGAAAATCAAAGGATGTCCCCCAATATGATTTTTAGGTTGAAGGAAAATGAATTATATGCGGTACTCCCATGATTCAATTGAGACAATCACATCATCCAACACATCCTCTAGCTTGATTTTAGATAAACCATATATCTCCAAGACAGTGGGGGTGGGATGAATGTGATTCAGCCCAAGTTTCTCTATTTCTTTTCAGATCATCACATTGATAGTCACTCTAAGGTAAATTAAGACATTAGGGACAAGGATGTCACCTATCTAGATAGAGACGATCAAGTTTCCAGGGTCTGTGTATTTGTCAACATAAGTATGCCATGTCATCAACTCAGCTACATTTCCAACAAAATAGATAGTGTGGGGCTCAGTTATTTTCCTACCTAGCTTCTAGATGTAGAGTTCTCAAATGGATTTAGCGTATATGGGAATATCCTTCAAATATTGCGACATATGAACTTTTATGTAAATGTTCCTTACCTCAAAATTCAGGTTGAACTCAAGGGTCGAATCAACGTTTTCCAAATCCAACCTCTACGGGTAGGGAGGTGGGTTTGAAGAAGAAGGAAAGGACTCTAGGTGTGTAGGGGAAGGCCTTGGTATAGTATCATTATTCGAATGATCAAGAGTCTCCTCCTCATGTCTTTCCTCAATGATAATTTTTGGTTTCTTTTGTTTTTTCTGTGTTTCTATCACCCTTCTCGATCTCAGTTGTAAGTCATGGATGTCAAATGGCATGATCAAATAAGTAGGGAAAGGAGCAATTCAGCAAAAAGAATATACTACATCGCTTTATTTTTTGGGTTGGCTATTGGATCTGCAAATAACTTTAGTCGCCTAAATGGTGGAGGTAATGGCAACTAACGTGGCATAGGTTGTCTATGTTGAGGCAAAGCAACTGGTAATGAAGGTTAAGCTTTTGGATAATATGTATATAGTATAGGGTAAGACTAGTGTGATGGCATAGCATATGAAAAATGAGGATGTGAAGGCCCTCTCCACCCTTTTTACAAGGGGGAGACTATCCAATCTTCTAGGGATACCCTTGTTTCCATGGTGGAGAATAATTCCAATTTTGATATGATTATTATGGTGGACAATGAGAACTATGTCAAGCGGAAAGAGTTATGTTTGCGGACAAACCTAACCTCCCTAGGAGTCTAAGACTCTCTAGTGACAAACAAACCAAACAAGAGCAATCCTTCTCTAAATACACGTTATTCTATGAGAGATCAAGTGTTTTTCGATCTTACCTTAGGTCCAACGCTTGTTGTTGCAGTCCAGCCTTGCTGATCCAGATGAGCTCCTCCTTCACTTTAATACCTGCATACACTAACAAAGCAAACGATTACATAACACCTGAATATTCATCATAAAACAAAGCATATTCATCACATAGACCAAAGAGTACATGAAATAATTCATTAACAACAAATCATTGAGAAGAATGGACTTATTTGTATTAAGGAAACAAAAAAGGAACCATTACAACCTGAGCCTTGGTGTGTTGTGCAAGCTCCCTCCCAGGGGCCAGCAAGAGATTTCCTCTACTTTGACAAGCTCACCCACTCCCAATATGGCAACAAGGAAGGATAGTGATCTCTCCTCACAAGTCAACAATGGAAGTCCTAATTCCAGCAGCATTTACCCTTTAGAATGTTCAGCTTTCAACCTCCCCTCCTTTGGCCCAAGGCATGTATTTATAGTATTCTAGAGGAAGTTATTCAGTTCCAACATCAATGGGATACTCCCTCTTTTGGATGGGGTAGCTCCTCTCTTGATGGGATAAGTCCTCTATCATAGGGATGCATGAACCATCTGGAGGCACTCAATACACATCAAACACTCTTCTAGAAGGCTCTAGAAGTGACCACAAGTAACTTTTTTAAGATGAAACTCGCGCCTTTTGACCTTTACAGGGGTATGCACCCATCCTTTGGCTTACAGAGTGTACAAGTACGCAGGTACAGTGTGTTTGGGATGCGTACACGCAGGCAAGGTAGAGAGACCTGCGTACCCAGAGATAAACATGTTTTTAAGTGACTTTCTCTCTTTTTGAAGTTTGACATGAAGAGCAGAGGTATGAGGCTTGACAAGGAGGATAATATGACTATTGATGGAGCCATATTAACTGCAGATAGCCATGGTGACAAATTTCAGTGTAACAGATTGCCCCTAAGTACGAAGCCTGTAATAGATAAGGGTTTTATATCATATAGGAAGGGTGAAGTACTTTATCATTTCGAGGATCATCTCGTGGAGAGCCAGGTCAGAACCTGCAATTTCAACACAAAATACATGTATAAGATCATATCATCGCTGAGGTAGGCATTCCCATACTCAGATCAAAAACTTTAACTAACAGACTAACTACTCTGATACAGGAATGATTTCATAATACATCATAATTATAGACTCGTGTAGACACAGTATGGTCGCAGCCATCTGTTTATGATTGGTCTACAACATAATGAATACAAAACTCCTCGCAGCCTAGATGGTGGAAACTAGATCCAGGGTCTTCATCTCTACTTCCCGAATCGGTACGATTCTATCCATGCGAATAAATGAGTCGATGTCGAACATGGTAGAAACTACTTGATTACCAGTCAATGATGTAAACTGTTAAGAAGCGTGAGAGAGACCACCAGTAATGTCAATTGTTCTCAAAGTACCCAGCACAATCCATGAGATGTGAATGAATGAGTCGATGTCGAACATTTCATGGAATCCTTCGATCGCAAGTCAATGATGAAAACTGACGTCGAAGGCGAGAAACCTGCCATTGATGCATGCAAACTTCAAGGCACTGATGATTTCTAAGTCAACCCTCTAGATAATGTGCTGATGTCGATAGAAAGCGACCCGTCGCAGGCAAGCCCACAACACGAAATCATAGTTCAAGTTGAAGAAATGTTGCTGCAAGGACTGACTCAATGATGACATGATGAATGATAGGTATTTTGCGGTTGAATCCTTTGTTTCAGACCTTTTGAACACATAACGACACAACAAATGGTTTGGTGATAAATGACTCAAAGTCGACTCCCATAACCCGGCTAAAAATGTCAAGTGATTTTGGTCAACTGAGAGGTAAAGGATTTCCCAACCCAGGTGATTGAATAAGTGTCGTGTTCAAGAGTGGTAGTAAGGTTTTTCTTTGAGACAAAAGGATATCAAATAGGTTCGTTCTTCTCATTTTTCCCCCACCATTTCTGGAAAGTACCTCTTTATTTTTGACAAGCTTGAGGAGGATAACATATGCTTGTTTGTAAGCTCATCCTTCGGATGAGTCCAACTTAGTTTTGATGCGAACCCTAAGAAGGAGTGGTCCATTTCTGTTTGTAATAGAACAGGTCCTTTACTGTGAAATTTTAACGAGTCCAGTATAGGAGAAACTCGGTGTTTTTCATATTTAGAGAGTCTGAAAAACTTAGAAGACTCCAGATTGAATTTTTTCGTAAAGTTATGTCCCCTAAGCCCGAAAAAGTATAAAATAATACCTAGGAGAACCGCTTGATCTTGCGACCAAGGATATTTTCATAGTTAGTGCCTTTGACCTGAAAAGTACAAAGCGATCAAGGACACGTCGTTTTATTTCCAATATCGAATTTGAAACGACAAAAATCCGGCAATCTTTTCTTGTTTTTTCGGTCAGAAAAGGGCTGTAAGAGGACCGTCTTTTAATTCAGTTTTAACGAGTGTAAAAGAAAAACGCTCGGCAATCTTTTCAGTTTTTAGGAGTCAGAAAAGGGCTTAAAAGATGACTC